>LR750424.1:0-25000 GCA_902729485.2 Mus minutoides
ATTAGATATTTTCTTAATTTACATTTCAAATGTTATTCCGAAAATCCCCTCCCCCCTGCCCCCTCCCTGCTCCCCTGCCCACCCACTCCCACTTCTTGGCCCTGGCATTCCCCTGTATTGGGGCAAATAGAGATTGCAGTACCAAGGGGCCTCTCCTCCCAATGATGGCTGACTAGGCCATCTTCTGTTACATATAAAGCTAGAGACACGAGTTCTGGGGGTTCTGTTTAGTTTATATTGTTGTTCCTCTTCTAGGGTTGCAGACCCCTTCAGCTCCTGGTGTTCTATCTCTAGCTTCTCCAATGTGGGACCATGCTCCCTCTTATGGATGACTGTGAGCATCCACTTCTGTGGGAGTCAGCTATATCAGGGTCCCTTCAGTAAACACTTGCTGTCCTATGCAATAGTGTCTGATTTTACTGATTGATTATGGGATGGATCCCCGGTGGGTTAGTCTCTGTATGGTCCATCCTTTCATCTTAGCTCTAAACTTTGTCCCTGTAACTCCTTTCATGGGTATTTTGTTTCCTATTCAAAGGAGGAATGAAGTATCTACACGTTGGTCTTCCTTCTTGATTTTCATGTGTTTTGCAGATTGTATCTTGGGTGTTCTAAGTATCTGGGCTAATATCCATTTATCAGTGAGCACATATCCAATGACTTCTTTTGTGATTGGGTTACCTCACTAAGGATTATATCCTCCAGATTCATCCATTTGCCCAAGAATTTCATAAATTCATTTTTTTTTAAATAGAAGAATAGTACTCCATTGTGTAAATGTACCATATTTTCTGTATCCATTCCTCTGTTGAGGGACATATGGGTTCTTTCCAGCTTCTGGCTATTATAAATAAGGCTGCTATGAACATAGTGGAGCATGTGTCCTTTTTACCAGTTGGAACATCTGGTTATAGGCCCAGGAGAGGTATTGTTGGATAGATATTTTCTTAATTTACATTTCAAATGCTATTCTGAAAGTCCCATCCCCCCACCCCCCTCCCTGATCCCCTGCCCACCCACTCCCTCTTCTTGGCCCTGGCGTTCCCTTGTATTGGGGCATATAAAGATTGCAGTACCAAGGGGCCTCTCTTTCCAATGATGGCCGACTAGGCCATCTTCTGCTACATATGGAGCTAGAGACAAGACTTCTGGGGGTTCTGGTTAGTTCATATTGTTGATCTTCTTCTAGGGTTGCAGACCCCTTCAGCTCCTGGGGGTCTATCTCTAGCCTCTCCATTGTGGGCCGTGTGTTCTATCTTATAGATGATTATGAGCATCCACTTCTGTATGAGACAGCTATATCAGGGTCCCTTAAGTAGGCACTAGCTGTCCTATGCCATAGTGTCTGAGTTTATTGACTGATTATGGGATGGATTCCCCCCTGGTGGGGTAGTCTCTGCATGGTCCATCCTTTCATCTTAGCTCTAAACTTTGTCTCTGTAACTCCTTTCATGGGTAATTTGTTTCCTATTCACAGGAGGAATGAAGTATCCACGCGCTGGTCTTCCTTCTTGATTTTCTTGTGTTTTGCAAACTGTATCTTGGATATTCTAAGATTCTGTGCTAATATCCATTTATCAGTGAGTGCATATCTAGTGACTTCTTTTGTGATTGGGTTACCTCATTAAGGATTATATCCTCCAGATACATCCATTTGCCCAAGAATTTCATAAATTCATTTTTTAAAATAGCAGAATAGTACTCCATATCTTTAGGGGTTAAAGACTATTAAAATGATTTATCTGATATTGATTTAATTTTAGTAAGAGCTATTTATCTGGAAAATCATCCATTTCATTTAGATTTTCCATTTTTGTTGTATACAGGCTTTTGAAGTAAAACCTAATGATATTTTGAATTTCCAGAGTTTCTGTTGTTATGTGTACCTTTTCGTTTCTGATTTTGTCTATTTGGATACAGGCTCTCTGTCTCTAGGTTAGTTTGGCTAAGGGTTTGTCTATCTTGTTGATTTTCTTAAAGATCTAGTCCATGGTTTAATTGATTCTTTGTACTCTTCTCTTAGTTTCTAAATGATTTCAGCCCTGCTTTTGATGATTTCCTGCCCTCTACTCCTGTTTGGTGTACTACCTTCTTTGTTTGTTTGTTTCCTATAGTTTTTAGGTTTACTTTGTAGTTGCTGATATGAGAACTTTCTAACTTCTTTGTGGAGTCACTTAATGCTATGAATTTAGCAGAGCTTTCATTGTGTCCCATAAATTTGTGTATGTACTGCCTTTATTTTCATTGAATTCTAAAATTCTAGTCTTCAATTTCTGTTTTTTCTTTTCCATTCCTGACACAGAAAAATCTATCTTTAATTCATGATGGTCTGATATGATACAAGGTGTCATGTCAATTTTCTTATATCTGTTGAGGCTTGCTTTGAGACTAACTATAGGATCAGTTTTGAAGAAGAATTTTTTGTGGGACTGAGAAGAAAGTATATTCTTTAGTGTTTGGGTGAAATATTCTATAGATATATGTTAGGTTCCTATGATTCATAATGTCTGTTAGTTTCATTAATACTCTGTTTAGTTTTTGTCTGAATGGCCTGCCAATAGGTGAGTTAGGCAGTGAAATCCTCCACTATTATTGGTGTACGATTTAAGCTTTTGCAACGTCTCTTTTACAAATGTGAGTGCCCTTGCATTTCACTCATATATGTTTAGAATTGAGATAACATCTTCATAGATTTTTTCCTTTGATGAATATGAAGTGTCTTTTCCCATCTCTTTTGATTAGTTTTGTAGAATTTCTATTTTATTAGACATTAGAATGGCTATTGCAGCTTGCTTCTTGGAATAATTTGTTCAGAAAAACTTTTCTAGCCCTTACTCTGAGCTAAAAATCTATTTTTATTGCTGAGGTGTGTTTCTTGTATGCAGCAAAATGATGGATACCCTTTTCTCATGTAATCTGTTAGCTCTGCCTTTTGACTGGGAGAATTGTGTCCATTGATGGAGCTTGGTAGCACTTATGGAAGAACAGGAAGAAGAATTTCAGCCCTTAAGGGGATAGGAAATCTAGAGGAAGACAAACAGAGTCAACTAACATATATCCTTGTGGTTCTCAGAAGCTGAAACACTAACCAAAGAACATACTCAGACTGAACCTAGGCTTCTCTGAACATATGCAACATCAGTGCAGCTTGTCCTTCATATGGTTCCTGAACAAATGGAGCAGGGGCTATCCCAAGGGGCTGTGGCCTCAGTGGGAGAGGATGCACCTAGTAGGGTGGGACCATACCAAGGGGAACCCTACCTGCTCTGATGAGAAGGGGAGGGGCATAGAATAAAAGTTGTGGGAGGAGGTGATTGGGACAGGGCCAGAAAGTGGGATGTAAAGTGAATGAGTAAAATAATAATAAGTTAAAAAGATAATTATCCAGACAGTTTAATAAAGAGCCCCCTTTGTTAATAGCTGAAGTTTAACTATAAAATGAGGATATAAAATCTGTCTTTTCATAACATATACATCATACTATAGCATAAGATATTTATAAACCTCACATATATATCATTATGTCAATATGAAAATAGATTAAAAACATATACAATATAAATATCATAAGATTGTAATCAATCATTACCTTTTAATATGCAGGTATATTTGTATCATTATTATCTTTTCTAAAATGTAAGAGCTATCATTTATAAGACCTGCATAAAACAGAAAATACAGAATTCGTGCCCCTTGGGAAGATTGATGTTGAAATAAAATGGCTTATTTTGACTTTCCATATATATATATATTTTTTTTTTCCAGACAGGGTTTCTCTGTATAGCCCTGGCTGTCCTGGAATTCACTTTGTAGACTAGGCTGTCCACGAACTCAGAAATCCACCTGTCTCTGCCTCCCAAGTGCTAGGATTAAAGGCATGCGCCACCACACCCGGCCCTATTATTTCTAAGATGTAGGAACATTTTTTCTTAGGTTATTCTTAGGACAGGTACTATCCTCAGTGAGCACTCAGTGGTAGTCAAAGGGGAATGACTGAAGTGATGTGGTTGGAGTATATGTTGCACGATTTTGGAGATCTGATGATGAGGATATGTGTTTCAATGTCTGTGGGAAGGATTTGTCTCCTGTTGGAGGTCAGAACCTCAATTTTGGCACTATGTGTTGTGGATATCAAAAATGAAAGATGGATGAAAAATAAATATGCAGGTTGAATACACACACAAAAAAATGCATATGGATAGATGAATTCACAAGAGAGAAAGCATACTTCCAAGTGTCTGTTTTATTCCTCAACATTCCTGAGAGACATCTCTAAGAAATACTTGGAGAGTGATAAAGTTGGTATAAACACCAGTGCCAATTCTGCTGAATGTCCCTTTGAGGCCAAGCAAAGTCTCTGGGAGCAATGAAATCCAAGTCCTTTTTTTTTTTTTTTTTGACACAGGGTTCTTCTGTGTAGCCCTGGATGTCCTGGAACTTACCCTTTAGACCAGGCTGGCCTCGAACTCAGAAATCCACCTGCCTCTGCCTCCCAAGTGCTGGGATTAAAGGTGTGTGCCACCACTGCCCGGCAGCCAAATCCTTCTTTTTTTTTTTTTCCAACTTTTATTAGATATTTTCTTCATTTACATTTTAGTTGGCTATCATTGGGAAGAGAGGCCCCTTGGTCAGCCAAATCCTTCTTAAACTCCAGTTTTTAACAAACTAAAGTCCATAATGTTTTCCTTACCAAGCAATATCAAATACGATGGAATTGTGCTGAGAAAGAATATTAAGAGAGTTGACATATTTTTTCATAAAGCAATAGACACTAAATTTCAACAATTAAAGACAAATGAGTGCTTAAAAACTAAATAAAATTTGTGCGCATTTGGCTGCCTGACCCATGACACAATAACATTAGAATAAAATCTCAGCATCTATAGGAATTTTGAAATTCCTTCATTCTCTGAATCATTTCCTTGTTCTCTTTCACAACAATGTTGAACGTGGCCCTAGAATGTAAAGGGTCAAGCCTTCCTTTCAAGAACAAGAGGTCACTACCATTGACATAACTGGAAATTGCCTGTGTCCTTTAAGCCTGCATTGCTCAGAGTTCATGTCTTCTGAATAATTCCAAGAACAGAAGGAACAGTTTGATGTGAACAAGAGGGTAAATGCTTGTGCCACAATTCTCAGTTGCTGTCACAGAAATTGGAGATGGAACTCATTGCAATCAGGGGAGATTTTTTTTTTGTGAAGGAATAATAAAGAGAAGCACTGTCACTGAAAGTGGTTCTGAATAAAGGAGAAATCGAACAGAAAGGAAGAATTATTATTTTGAAATCTGACATCTTTCTTTTCCCTCTTGAAATTTCAGTTTGTATTGACTGACTTTGTAGTTTGCTTTGTTGCATGTAGGCAGCATAATGAAAGCTGTAATGTCAAGGAGAGAGGGGAGGAACACACGAGACTGTCATATCCTCACTGCCATCAATTATCCTACTGAAAACTACAGAGTGTTTGACAATGCACTAGGAATAACGAATTCTCTTATCTGAGCTTCACTTGAAATACATTTCTTTTACTCTCTCAGAGGGAAGAAAATTTCACTTCACTGTGGAACTCTATCTTGTTGGGAAATAACATGTATTCCAGAAAATAGAAACATGTTGCCCTTCTCCTGGGTGACTATTATTTGATATATGTTATTCCTTTTGATTATTTAATTTGCATATAAAATTATGAACCAAAGGAAATGTTAAATAACTTTATTCCCTTATAGATATTTATTCTAAAGTTTGAATTAACATGAAGAAAATAACTGTTACATAATTATAATTAAGTAGTGGTCAAAAGGTCATATATTAATTTACATAACTGTTGAATTATAAGAAATGTGTTCTTATGATCTAGATTTAATAATAAGCAGGATAAACAATTTTATTTTGTTATATAACAATTAGTATTTATGAATAAATTATGTTAAGACTTAAAATGTAGATTACTTACAAGTAAAATATTTAGCAGGCATATGTATAACACACATGTACATATACATACAAAAAAGTTAAAATAAAACATGAATTATTTTTTGCATTTTTAATTCTTCTCTTATCTATTACATCCTGACTGCAATCTCCTCTCCATTCCATACCTCTATTCTCTCCCACACTGTCTCTCTTTCTCCCCAAGAATGTCTATAACCCCTGACTCCCCACCTCAATCCACCCATGCATCTCCTCAGAAAATTGTAGGCTTCTGACGAATATCCACTGAATATGGTTTAACAGTATGCAATAAGACCAGGCACATAACATCACAACAAGGCTGGCCAAGGCAACCCAATTAGTGGGAAAGGATAATGCATGAAGAAATAAGAGTCAGGGACAGCTTCTGCTCTACTATTTAGATTTCTACAAGAACAATGAGCTATTCAGTCATAATATACATGTAGAGTGCCTACGTCAGACTCCTACTGGCTCCCTGATCTCTGGAAGTTCCCATGAGTCTCAGTCAGTTGATTCTTTGGACAGTCTTCTCATGAAAAACCTGGAAATTTTAACAGAGCAAAGAAGTAGACATTAAAGGGACTTGAGAATGAAAGGGGGAGGAGAAAATGATATATTATGATCTCACAAAGTTAAAAATATATTAAAAATATTTAAACAAACATTCAATCCTTCATTCAACTAAAATAAAAATCACTGAATTTATATTGAGCTTTTAGAAAAAATACCTATAAACCTTCAGTTGTATATTACTAAATTGGATTTCAAAATAATAGTTAATACAATAAATTTCAAATAGTTACAATTTGAATTGACTACAAAGTAATGGTAACTAACAGAGTCCATTCAAGCTCCAAATAAAAGTAAAAAAGTTGTGTAACAAAATGTAGGAAACATTTGGCAAAGTTGCATTTAAGTAAATATAAAATAATCAGCATATATAGAGAAACTTAACTAAAGACATAAGAAAAAATAGATGCAACAAATGGGTAGTTTGTACACAAGCCATTACTACATTGGTAGTACTGTACAGAAGCTAGGGAAGGAAAGAGTAAAGCATCTAGGACATGGCTCATGGTAAGGAACATACTGATCCAGAGATACGTTCTGCTAGCATATAGCACAGCAGAAATAATGTAACGCCTAATACAAGAAGGAGTCATTGATATAATCTGAGGGATGCTATCAAAGGACAGCAGCATAACCAGAAATATAAAATTCTTTGAGGAAAGACAACCTGTGCCTAGGTTGACCAGCAGCAATCAGAGGAAAACCAGAGCAGAAACAACAGAATACCAATGGATATGTCTTCTTTTTTACATTTTGGTAAAATTGCTAGAACATAAGTAAGACCAGATAATCTTGGAGAATATATGCACACACACATATCACATATATACAAACTCACACACAAAACACACAGATAACATATACAAATACACACACACACACACACACACACACACACACACACACACACACACAGAACTTAATCTATTTGTAATACCTTTATTTCAGACTCATAACTCCGTCTGAGAGATAGTATAGAGCAGGAGGCTAGAGATGGCTCGTTTTGATGATAGCAGTCAGCACAATAGACAGCAATGGAATTCAATAAATGAACTGATGCCAAATTTAACGACCTTAACTAAGAAAAAAAGTCTTGTGTAAGGGAGTGACAAAAACTCCATCATCCCCAAAGGTAAGAAGAAGACAGATGATAACAGGTAGCACCTTTAAAATAGAAAAAGAATAACTCTCAGGAAAAAATATCTTTCAAATATGAAATGAAATAATGATTTTTTGAAAGAAAACTAAGTAAGTCTACTTGTATTTCATATGTTCTTTAATAAATGTTGAACTTCTACAAGAGGAAGGGAATCTGTTACTAAGTAGAAACCTCAATCTGAAGAAAGTGAGAGTCTAGAAATGGGTAAAATCTAGGTAATATTTTGAAATATTCCAGTTGATCTAAAAATTAATGTATACAGAAAAACTAATAAAATGCTCTGTGGCATTTATAGATTCTACAGCAGTAGAATACATGACAGTATTGTTTTTTTTTAGAACAAAATTATTTTATTATTTCATTTATTTACAATCCAAATCTTGCTCTCCTCCCAGGTCCACCCTTCACACCATCTCCCTTCTCTTGCCTCTGAGAGTGTGCTCCTCACCACCACTACCCACTCTGCTCACCCACCCAACCCCCTTACCCACACACCTCTCCTCATGCATCCCCCTTCCCTGTGATATCAAGTCTCTGCAGGATTATCTACAAGATTAGGTGAATCTACTCTCACTGAGGCCTGTCGAGTCAGTCCTTTGTTACATATGTGCCAGGGGCCACAGACAGGCCTATGTATCCTATTTGGCTGGTGGCTTAGACTCTGGGAGCTTCCAGGGGTCTGGATTAGTTGATACTGTTGGTCTTCCTATGGGGTTGCAGTCCAAAACAAAATTCCATTTTGCCAATTGAATACTCAGGAGCCAGTAGCTGGGCAGAGAATACATAGTAAGCATTGTTTACACAAACCTGAGGCAGGAGGTTCTTGACATAAACATTATAATGCTGTTTCCTGATTGAAACAAGATAAGAGGGCAGCGAATTCAGCATTTGAATAACAGATTGCAAAACTTTACACAGTGTACAGTAGCCTTAAACCTCCAGAAATACTTTCAAAATGAATGTCCCTCCATTCTACTTCCTGTGCATCTTTCTATATTAACTTTCTCTCACTCTCAACGTTTCTTCCATACACCCCCCCCTGTTCACTTCCTGTCAACTGGTGCTTGCTCTGCCTCTTGACCCATTTGGTTTAACCTTGTTTCCAATGAACAGAAAGTTGCTGGATTAAAGATATGTGCTAGAGATGAGCCACACTACAATTAGAAATGGTTTTTTTCACTACATAATCTCACAATGTGATCAAATAACGTGCAACACATTTGAATTGAAGGTGTGTACAACATAAGAGCCATACCACAACTAGGAACAGGTTTTCCAAGTGTACAGTCTCAAGGTTCAGGTTTGATCAGATATCTTGCAATGGATAGTAAGGTTGCAAAAAATGTATGGGGGGGGAGGGGGATAAACTGGGAAAATGAGGCAGTATGTTTATATCATATCTAAAGTTTTATAAGACAATACAATAATCACAATAGGATGTGATTAAAGCTTACATTTCAAACACTAAAGAAACACCAGGTTTTATGCACAGGTTTTCAGAAATTAAAATTAGCTGGTCAAAATATAGTTTTCAGACTAATGTGGCTTATGTTAAGTACTGATTTTTCATGATATAAGTCTCTCCAATGTGTATGTCAAGAATTGTGATTGAGGTCAGAAGTGAGAAGAAAGCCTCGGAGGTCAGGTTACAACAACTTGTTTATTCATAAATAGCAATAAGTAGTGAAATGGGATAGCATTCATGCACACACACACACACACACACACACACACACACAGTCACACACTTCACTAACCTCTGGTCTGGCTCGATGTTCTAATCTGGCTTGATGGCAGTGTCAAGTAAGATTCACAACATGTTCCTCTGCTTTCCCTTTCAGCTGGAGCTAGGTCCTTGATGTGGGCTCCTCTCGTGAGTCAGGGGGCGTCCCGTCTGGGTCAGTGAACTTGATCTCTCAGCCCCACTGCATCTCCATGGGACCCTGGGAGCCACGGAGGCCAGACCCGGGTTTTTAAGCTACTCCTAGCCAATCATAATTAAGTCGTTCACACATTACTTCATCGGGTTTATCATACTCATGCACATAACACTCTAGGTTTGGTTTCCATGGTTACATTCATCTTGGTATGGTTTCCTTATGTCATCTATATCTTGTTCCTTACAGTATCCTCCAATATTGTTTTTTAACCTGGCTGTTGTACCTTTGTGTTCATTTGAATTTTAGACTAAATTGAAATTTGTGGTTTTATTACTGTTAGAGTTTGTTTTCTTTTGCTTTGTAAAAAACCAAAAACATCGAATAAAATCATTTGGGAAGAAAAGTATTTATTTTACCTTAAAGGTTCATCATCCAGGGATGATGCCAAGGCCCAACTTAAAGTAGGAGTTTTAAGGCAAAAATCTGTAGAGGAAAGCTGCTTCTGAGCTTCCTGTCGTGTTTGATGGCTCATATCTAGACATATTTTACAAATAGCCCAGTCCCATCTAATTAAGAGATGCACTGTATACATATGTGGAGCTTTCCTGTTGTCAGTCAGGAAAGTGCCTCACTCCAGCCATGTTCCCGTCTGCCCCTCAGGGTGGTCAGCCCAAGGTGTACTAGGCTGAGGTGGAGGAACAAAAGCTGATCCAGGTCAGGTGGGTTCAATTCAGGGCCTTGGTCCATAGTGAGTGCACAGGCAAATGATGCATATGCCAGGGAACAGCTTCAGAGAACTGGGTCATTTATTTGCGTGGAGAGGATATTTATGCAGGTGGGGAGGTGGGTGTTTAGGGTTTCTGGGGCAAGGTTTGTGAGATGGTGTACAACTGGTCAGGACATGGGTGTTGGAAGACACTTCATTTGCAACCTTAGAGGCTGGGAGGTCTGGGACAGAAACCTTATACAAACAAAATGTGAAGTCTGCTAACTGTCAGGGCAGTGAATTTTTTTTTTTAAAGATTTATTTTATTTTATTATATGTAAGTACACTGTAGCTGTCCTCAGACACTCCAGAAGAGGGAGCCAGATCTCGTTACAGATGGTTGTGAGCCACCATGTGGTTGCTGGGATTTGAACTTATCACCTTCGGAAGAGCAGCCGGGTGCTCTTACCCTTAGGGTTGATAGTGGGCAGCCAACTGTGTGGCTCCCGATTGGGAGAGGGGAGAGAGCCAGTGGCCCACCATCCTCATCTGAGGTATTCCTCTGTTAATCCTAGGTCATTACAGTCATGCCACGTATCTTACTTGAAGAAGGCCATTTCCTAATCAAGGTTCCTTCTTTTGAAGTGCTGTAAAGTGACAGTCAAAATTAGACATCACCATTTCATCTTTTGAATTTTGAATAGAGTGGACAATTACACTAAGACTTTTACTTCTGACACCTAACAAAACCATCCATTTGTTTCAGTTGACCTTCAAATGACATTGTTATCTCACTTGATCTAAAGATACACAGTTTTCTTTTTGTTAGGATTTGCCTTTAGGCCCTTTAATTGTTCACAATACTTCAAATTGTGTAATTTGGGGTTTTATTTAATTGAGCCAATTGGAATTTGGATTTTCTTGTTTGCTTGCTTGTTTTTCCTTCTTTTTGTCAACTTGATATGAGTCTTCTGAGTAGAGGAACCTTCAATGAGGGATTACTCCCTTTTTGTTGCTCTAGGCAGGACTCTAGGGCATGTTCATGAATAATGATGGATGTGGGAAGGCCCAGGCAACTACAGATGGAGGCACTCGTTGGCCGGTAGTCCTGGGCTGTAGAGGAAAGCAAGGTGGGAAAGCAGACTATAAGGAGCAAGCCAGTGAGTGGCATTCCTCTGTTGTCTGTGCTTCAGTTCCTTCTTTCCAGTTACTTCAAGTTCCTTCCCTGACTTCCTTTCATGGTGCACTGCAATTCATAAGACAAAATAGATACTTTCTCACAATGTTGCATCTGGTCCTAGAGTTTATTATAGCAATAGGCAGTAACTAGGACACACATATAGAAAACAGTAGTTCTTCTGTTTGACTGTGTGTGTGTGTGTGTGTGTGTGTGTGTGTGTGTATGTGTGTGTGTGTAAAACTTCTCTGTAAGCTTGTCGATTGTAACAAGTAGCCCATACAGTTTTGCATAATCAGTCAACTATTCACAATACCATTTATTTGTTTTCAAATGTTATTAATTTAAATTTTATTTTACTCTGTGTTACCTGGTGATTATGGAGAAATGTTGAACATATACATTAAAAGTACACATACTTAGAAAACTGATTTTAGAGGAGTGCCATTTTCCTATTTATTTTTGTCTTTGATATGTTTTTTGGTTTTGTTTTGATTATGTTTTTGTGGCATTTTTAATATTTTATAGGACTAGACAAATTTCATTCCTAGTTTTATAGGAGTTTTATTGTGAAGATATAAATGTTATTCAACTATATGTATGAATCACTTAACATAATCATAAGACTATTCTGTTATATTTTGGTATAATAAGTTATCATAATTCATTGTCAAAAATTTTTAAAAATCATTGAATTATAATGAACTAGACATATTAATTTTAAGGTTTTGTGAAAATGTTGATATATATTTTAAGCTTGTAAATTTCTTTGTAATTTGGCAGTCTGAATGAACAAAAAATATGGTTTTGAATACTTGAATTTAGAATTGTTCATTTAACAAGGAAAACAATGAGAATAAACAGAAAGTATGAAACAAGAGAATTGGAATTCATAAATTATTTAACCTTTAGAACCTCAATTGTCTAAAAGATGGGGTGATCATTGTATCTTTACATATGAGCTATTGAGAACAAATCTTTCATGTGCGATATGAGATACTATACTATAGAATACCATGTATATCATAACATCTGATAGTGGAAACATTAACAACTAAAGCAGTTAATTGGGTTATGCCAGATGTTAATATTAATACCTAGTATTTTCAATTATTTAGCATTATTTGGAGACACACTTAATTTTATAAGTGACTTAATGTTTTAGGGCCACATCTAAATGGTATTCATATACATTCTTAATACATAGAGCTCCACATCCTATTAATTCTATATTGCTTAGAAAGAGTGCCTATATTACAAATGTAATATTTTGAGCTATGAGTCTAATATTTTTGATGATGCTTACATTTCCACAAAAAAATAATGTTCTTATCCTAGTAAAGATACTGAATTGTGACAGTAGACATATACAAAATAATTTTATGAAATATTTCATTCTAATGGAGAATAACTTTATCCCTTTCTATCTCCACAGAGCAATAAAAATATTTGCCATTTCATCAAGAACTGAAGATTGATGTACATAAGAAGGTCAAGAATTCTAATTCAATAGGAATATGTTTCTAGCTTAATTTTGATTTGACATTAGAAGATGATTCTATTTTTTTAAATGTTTTGGGATTTTTTTTTCTTCAGCTAAACTATGCAGTAAAACAGCCTGGTGTACCTTTGTTTCTATACCAGTCAATATTAATTGATGAAGTGGAACATGAGTTACAAAAAAATCAGGACATGTTAATTAAGTTTTGTTTTACAGCAGTCTTGTTCAAAGGTTTAGAATATTTCTCAAGTTTATTCAAGTGTACCCTAGAATGGAACAGGCTAGAAACTGAGGCTACATTAGACGACAAAGAGTAACAATTAATTTAACTGGAAGTTTTCTATATTAAAGATCCATATTAAAAAAAAATAAGGAAATGCTGACAGCATCTTAGGCCTCTAAACCATAAATATTTATTCAAATGCTTTTCTGTTAAACATACACATACTAATTTATTAATTATAAAGTTTTGTAGTATATTTTATGTCAAAAAGTTGCTTGTAAAATGATTCAGTGTATTCAAGATAGAAGAAAATACAATAAGTTGCAAACATTAAGAAAAAGTAACAATGTATTTGTTAAGACGGAATTGACTGTAGAACACATACAGCACATGTTCTGTATGACAGAGGTCTAGTGTGCATAAAACTTTGTAGAAGATGATGTTTCTATGACATGAATATATATATAGGTACCAGGTTACTCATTTGTACTTGCCTAAGTACATTATCTATTCACCATTTAAATTTGTTTTAAAGTACTGCATTTGTTCTAAAATTGGATTATTTTAATTGTATATATATATATATATATATATATATATATATATATATATATATAAAATGAAACTATTTATAGGAAGTAGGTTCTCATTGAAACTTCTGGATTAGGCATTGGTTAAACAAAAAAAATAAGTAACACAAGAAGTTACACATTGTGAAAACAATATGGTTTTTAAGTTTTATTAAATTACTAGGCATAATTTTATATTTTTGTTCATTTGTAATATTTCTTCTCTTTAATAGACCACTCCATATTTCTTTCAGAGTTTACCACAAATGTCCAATAGTAAATAAATAAAAATCCATTGATTTGTATTTTTGCTCAAAAATATAAATTAATACCTCATGCAATAATTACATTATCATATACCTCATAATTATAGAATAAAGCTCCAGAATATTTTACTACTTAAGCCTACTTAAAAACAAAATTTAGATGGTCTCTAAAAATCACAGTTAAATTTTTTCTTCTCATAGATTTTGGGCTACACAGCAAAATCTAGGCTAGTTTAGGCTACAGATCAAGAGCATGATTGGAAGAGAGAAAGGAAGAAAGAAAGAAAGAAAGAAAGAAAGAAAGAAAGAAAGAAAGAAAGAAAGAAAGAAAGAAAGAAAGAAAGAAAGAAAGAAAGATGTTATAGTACATTAACTCCATGCTAACATATTACAGGACAGAAAGTTTGGCTAAACACCTAGGAAAAAAAGAAAGAAATCAAGAATGATCTTTTAAAAATATATATCCATCATTAGGTGGTAATAAAATCTTAAATGAAAGAAAATCTCTGTAGAAAAGTAAAAGCACTATAAACAAAAACAGTAAAAAGATTTTGATCATTGGATACAAGATAGATGATTGATAGATAGATAGATAGATAGATAGATAGATAGATAGATAGATAATGATAGATAGATAGATAGATAGATAGATAGATAGATAGATAGATAGATAGATAATAGGTGACAGACAAGCAGACAAGCAGGCAGGCAGATTAACTAGTAGAAAAGCCAGAAAGTGATGTGTACTTGCCGAAATGTACTCTCTGTACATTGACCAGCTGAGGGACTTAGAGTTAAATACTGTCCATTTCAAGAAAACACACTTCTGTAATGCTTTAATCTAGAGCAAGCCTGTGCTCACAAGTAGCTGGCTGACAGGAAATGGATTCCATGGTTTTTGAGTGTACTTTTTTTTAAGTTTCTAATACACTTTTTAGGCATTTTTATTAGATATTTTCTTCATTTACATTTCAAAGGCTACCCCCAAAGACCCCTATACCTCCCATCCTGTTCCCCAACCCACCCACTTCTGCTTCCTGGCCCTGGCATTCCCCTGTACTGGGGCACACTTTTTGTTTTCTTTGTCACCTCAGTTATTATTGTTATTGTTATTATTTTTTCATTATTATTATGAGTAAACTTTTGTGGATTTGAGAACAGAAAAAGTCTGGGAGAGGACAAACCTAAAAATGATGTATTGGAAGGTTGGGAGGGATCCATTTTTAAAGAAGAAAAAGTGGAAAAATGATTTGTCCCAATAGCAAACATTTTGACTTTTGCAAAGAAACCTTTTTTCTTTTATCATATTTTTTGCTACTATTATTTTAATACTTAATAGAAAACATTTTTGCATTTTTCCATCCTTTAGTTTGTAATTTAGCATCCTCCATTGGAAACTGGGTATACTAAGGGTTTTGTCATGAATAAAATTTATTCAAAACTGTTCAATATAGCTACGTCCTGGATAGTCGGGGCTACAAAGAGCATTACACAATTCATGTCTTCTCGAAATGGACAGTATTTAACTCAAAGTCTCTCTGCCGATCAATTTGCAGAGAGTAAATTTGGGCAAGCACACATCAGATTTTGTAGCCTTTTTACTAGTTAATCTGCCTGTCTGCTTGTAGCAGGTGAAGCTGCATTGTGCCTAGGTTTGCTTTCTGAACAGTAACAGGTTTGTCGCTGGTTGTGAGAAAATATAGGTTTGATATAACTTAGGCAGTCAGACCACAGCCACTACAGAACCTTTGGGCAACTTGAACATAGTGTAGGTAAGTAATTGCCTCTTCTTTCATGGTTTGAAATTCCAAGTTTCAGAACCAAATATTATCTGCAAGTAGAAGCAGTGTGAGGCCATAAAATTGAGGAAGAGAAGAAAATTGGAAGATTTTAGGGGATTTTGTCTAGCACCTCTGACGGGTCTTAGTATGTCAGAGTTCTGGGGTTTTGAGCAAAGCTGTGAATCCTCTGCAAATAAGTATTCCACTTCTGAGAAGCAGCTTTTGGCTTGCTCTGGGCCCTGGCAGGATACTCACATCCTGCAAACTGGTCTGCCCTTAAAGAACTCTGTGTTATCTGCTTCAGAAAGCAATGCCCTTGCTATTACAGGCAGAGCACCATCCTCCAGTGCATGCAATAGGAAACAGGACATGTAATAGGAAAGAAGATGTGACCTAAAATATTCTCCAATTTCTTTCAACTATCCAACTCAACTTCCCTTTACCGCATCACTTTTCCTATTCTATATTGCATATATTAATAAGGTATTTTATTTTCATTTAAAATTATGCAGCTATATCTTATATGAAATGTGATTTTCCTCTGCAGAAATTCTTTTCTTTCATCCTTTCCCAGTGTGCAATGGTGCCTGTACACCCCAGGAGCAGAAGCAGAACCAAGCCAGCACATAGCACCTATCACTTTGCCCCTGAATACCTGAAATACTAGAGCCACAGTATTTTTGGCTGCATTTTTGTGATATTATCTTTATAAGTGTGATAGCATGTAGCTATCATTAACATATTTAGATTCACTCTTACTTAAAATATCAGAACTTACACTTTGATGAAGTCTGTTCTTAGATTCCTATCAGCTTTCAGATTTTACAATTGTTTTATGATCTACAGTAGGATGTCTTTGAGAGTTCCTGTAATCTTTCTCTAGGGATAGTATCATCATCTCATGATTTTTCTCTTTGTTTAATGATTTCACCTTTGTTTCTTTTCTCTAATCATAAGCCTTTCCAACGGTGTTGACTCCAACATTCAACTGTCTCTTCTTTATTTTAGAGATATAATTACATACTTTCTCCCATCCTTTTCTTCCCTCCTAATACATTATGGCCACATTCCCATTCAAATTCATGACCTCTTTTTTAATTCATTGTAATTGCATGCAGGTATATAATGCATTATAACCTGTACAAAGTATATAATTCTATCTATACATGGGTTTTCAAAACTGACCTTTTGGCACTTACACTAAGGTTATTTTTCTTCTAATATAAGAAGCTACAACCATAAATCCTCATCAATATATATTCTCAAATGTGAACAACACAAAGATTATATTGATGGCTATGCAAAACAGATAGGGAGAGGCCTATAAGACACAAAGACTGATAAGCAACTGAGAAAATCTCAGAGCAGGAGAAGTGATCAACTGTGTTTTTCATAACTTTTTTATGTCAATTTTCTTTTTATGGATGTCTCTTTTCATCCCTTTGCGACCTTTTTCCTTTCCTCAATAATTACTCTTTATTATCACTTATCAGTTGTTTATCAATGCAAAAGGTCACAACCTAATTCTGTTTTTCATTGTTGCTGCATGAATCAACTACCTGATTCTTAGGGACAGATGACCAATAGTCTCTGAAAAGAGGCTTAATTTATTGCTCATCATGATACATTGATAGATTGTGTAAGGAGGAATGTATTTTATAAAGTTACTGATGGTTAATGTATGGTGGTACTTTGGACTTCCTGTAAGGGAGCTGATATTTAGAGTATGGAGAGTGAAATTTGTACCTTGAGGAATCGAGTAAAGTAAGAATGACTTTCAGGATTCTGGATCTTTACAACCAAGATGAGACAAATATGAAACAAAGTAGAAATGTAAAGGAGAAATTGATTTTGTTTTATTCTTCTGGGTTTTAGAACAGAAACTCATTAGCATTATGGCCTTTCACCATTCTATGAAGGCAGCTAAGCCTTAGAAGGCACAAGCAGAAGTAACCTGGTAAACAAAAAAGGCATAGTTGCTCTGGGTTCTTCAATTCTATGACATGGTTTTCTTTTGCACTCTGGCATTATTAACCCAAATGGCCCCGCTAGCCTTTCTCTAACACCAATTATTATTAATTGACTATTTAAAATTTCTTACCTTGAAAAACTGTGCAATGATTTATAGTTCCTAATGTAATAAAATTGGAACTTGCTTGAATATTGGGGTTTTGGAATTCAGAGTAACCAAATGACTAATCTTTGCTTAACAATTGTCTGATGTTGAAGAGCAGGTCTATATATGGTGCTGTTATGTAATCAATACTGTCAAATGTTTCAAACAAGGCAAAGATTGTAAGAGAAGCATAGAATTTGTAGCCAGGTGCCCAGTTTCACCAATTTTACTTAAATTATTCTTGTTGTTATATCAAGTTATCATTACTGTAAGTACAAACTTAATGCTGAATTGGGAATAAGTTTGTTTCAAAAAGAGAACTGTGACAAGTGAAAAAAAATGAAGCCAAAAAACCTTGGGAAATAAGAGTCAATGGTTTCTAGTAAGGTTTCGCAAAAGAAGAAATGAAGACAAGAAGGGAAGTTTCAGCTAAGGTATACAACCTGTGTTCCACAAAAAGGGCACACCGCAGGCAAAATCTAAATTGAGAACAATTGAGTCAACTGATTTGAACAAAGCACCAAAGATAATAGAGATTAAAAGAAAATATAGCAATGATGAGGACTCAGATATCAGTATCCATTTCATCAATTAGTCTTAGAACCAGATATGTTAATCAATCAGCTGATTACTGTTTAGCCATTGTGAGCCAGCAGTGCCCCAAAGGATAGCTCTGTGTTCATGCATATCATGGCAGTCCTTGTTAAACTGAATAGGTCATGAAACACCCAGTCACAAACTTTGGTGAGGACATTGATGGGATGCAGTGGTGAAAATGTCAGAATGCATTGTATGAAACTTTTGAGGAATAAAATTTAATTAGGAAAAAAATATGGATCATTGCGAGTGGGAGAAATGCTTCCATATGATTCTGCATACAACCTTACATGTAATCCAAATTGACATTGAACTATTTTATCATAGTTTCAAAGTGTTTTCAAGGAGGTCTGAAATGATTAAGTATATGTTGTACATATACAATTTTCTGGGAGGATTTTTAATGCATATACTTTTGCATATAAATACATTAACTATACAATTTTACTAGACATGATATTGTAGTTCAAAGGCAACTATGTATTTTTAAACTATAATAGCATATGTGGTGGTTTGAATATGATTGGCCCATGGGAAGTGGCAGGTATGGCCTTGTTGGAATAAGTGTGGCTTCGGTAGAAAAGTCTCACTCTGTAGGCAGGCTTTGAGGGTTCGGGGAGCTCAAGCTCCACACAGTACATAAGAAACAGTCTCCTCCTGGTTGCCTTTGGATTAAGATGCAGAACTCTCAGCTTGCTCTACATCACCATGTGTGTCATGCTTCCTGCCATGATGATAATGGAATGAGCTTCTCAGGAGCTCTAAGACTGCCCCAATTAAATATTGTCCTTTATGAGAGATGTCTTGGTCATGGTGTCTCTTAACAGCAATGAAATCCTAAAAAAGGCACCATATCTTTGTTAAAGTACTATGCTTATTAACTGTCTTAGTGCTTTTATTGCGATGAGAAACACCATATACAAGTCAATTCTTTTGTTTTGTTTTGTTTTGGTTTTGTTTTGTTTGGTTTGGTTGTTTGTTTGTTTTGTTTTGTTTTTTTTTTGTTTGTTTGTTTTTCGAGACAGGGTTTCTCTGTGTGCCCTGGCTGTCCTGGAACTCACTTTGTAGACCAGGCTGGCCTCGAACTCAGATATCCGCCTGCCTCTGTCTCCTGAGTGCTGGGATTAAAGGCGTGCGCCACCACGCCCGGCTACAAGGCGATTCTTTTTAAAAGACAGCACTTAGTTGGGCTCGTTTACATGTTCAGAGGTTCAGTCCACTATCATAAAGGAAGGGAATATGGCAGAGTACATGCTAGGCAAGGCACTGGTGTAGCTGAGAGTTCTGCATCTTCACCTGAAGGCCACTAGGAGAAGCCTGGTTTCCACAAGTTTAGGAGGAGGGACTCATCACCCACCCCCACAATGACACAGTTACTCCAACAACACTACACTTATTCCAAAAAGGCCATACCACTTAACAGTGCCAGGACCTGGGCCAAACATATACAAACCACTACATCAACCAACCCCTTTGAAACATTAAAAAAAAAATGATTTTTCTTTGTTAGAGCATTATCAATTCAATTATGATAATGTTTATTGCTGAAATTTTTTGAAAAGTGGAATCATAAAATTTATGTGATACATATGTGATATGTGATACATATAATAAAGTGAAGAGGTAATCTGTTAGAGATTTCCAGCTTTTCTAGCTATTTCTATGCTTTTGCATCTTCAAAAACAGCAGTATCTAACGGCAACTTTTTAACCCACTAGGTACTATTTTTCCTTATTCTTTCACATATCAATATCCTTTTGGTTGTATTATACCCAACTTCATATTCAAGAATATTTTTATTTCTGAACTTTTGAATTAGTCATAGCTTCAAGGCCAATGTAGACTTCTAAATGTAATTATCAGCCCTTTATTCTTCTATCATGTTTTCATTCTCTGGATCTTCTTCCCCATGTGCAAAAAATTTTGCATACATATTTATGTAGGTAGTATTTTATTCATTGACCAATTAAGTATATTTTAAAGAAACTCTCTATTAGGTACATTGTACATATCTTTTAACAAATGAATTGATTTTGTTTAATATATTCACACATAATCACTGCTAACTTTTGTCAGATATATGATTTTCAAACATTTTCTCTCAAACCTTAATCTCTGTGTCCTTTATATTGTTTGCTTCTTCTATAGACTGTTTTCATTTTAGAGTACTCAAACTGTTTAATTTTCATTTTATTTCCTGTGATGTCTGATTGAAGTTGAAAAAAAACACATAAATTCAATAAACATGAAATTTTATTCTCAGAGGTATTGCTTTGAGTTTTGTGTTTACAGAAACTCTAAATGAACTAATATTCAAATAGAAGTCCTGAAATTAGAGAGAACTAGATGTCTGGCTTCAAACGATAAGGTTCAGAGTTTTGGGAAAGAATGAATCAACTAAAATTTGGTTATATTGAGAAAGTAAGCTTTTGTTCAGAGATATGCCAGATGCCACAATCTGGAAAAGAGAAACAAGAATAATAATACTAGATCCATTCTCCATGGTCTACTTTGGCAGAACACAACTAGGGTTTCTGGTTTCTCTTATACAGATGCCAACAAGAACACAGGGATTTCTCAAGGATAGAATATAATAATGAAGTAATAAAAGAGTTCTGAAAAGAAAATTCCTGAAGTGGGATAATCTTTGCTGAGATTAAGAAAGGAGAAAGGATAGATATAACAGCCTATCTTTAAAATGATACAAATGGTTAACATCAACTACCTTACTTATTGCTAATCAAATGTGTCATTACATACCGTATAAGCCATAATTTCATTCACATACCAGAAATCAGATAATCAATAGCTGATAGAATGTTTTTCATGGATAGTCTTGATTTTTTTTGAAGGCTTGTAATAAAGGATTATTATTGTTTTATCATTACATTCTTTTTACTAAATATGTCATTGGATGTAACTAAAAATATTCAATTTTCACAAATATGGGAAAGCTACCTCAAAACCTATTAAAGACTGATTTTAAACTTGAATTTATAACTGGCTATATGACTGATAAAAAACTGGAAAAATACATTTGCTGTCTCAGAAACAAGCAAAAAAACTCACATGTGTCTTAATTTGTAATCATTAACTGATCTTAGATAACAAAAAGATAAGAAAGGAATGTTTATATTAATCTTTACTATACTAATTTAGTTAAAATTTTCTATATCAAATAATCTGGAGTCATTAATATCTATCAATTGAGGAGTTAATATCAATTATTTACTTTTAATACTTTCATCTATTCATTCTCTTTTAAAAGATTTACTTTATATGTGTGTGTTTCTGTGTGTGTGTGTGTGTGTGTGTGTGTGTGTGTGTGTGTGTGTGTGTGTCTGTGTGTGTGTTTGAGGAAGTTTTGTGCTGATTCATTCAGAAACCAAAAGTAATGGATAACCAGACATAGAATTAAAGGCAATGTGTCCCTCCTGAGGTAGATTGTTGGACACTCAACCTAGGTCCTCTGCAGTACAGTCTATAGTTGAATAACCTCTCGAGGCCTCATCTCTAATAGAAAAAGTTACTACTGATTTTCCTACCACCATGATGACAATACTTTTAAAAGAAATTACTATTTAAATTTTTGAGTACGTGTATAATGAATAGTGTTTAATCTTATTCTTCATGTCACCTCTGACTAACTTCTCTACTGTGTGAAATGAATAGTATGGTCTGTATATATGTGTGTATCTGGCCTGAAACATGTCAGATTTATTATATATCTGGATTAGAACTCACTTTTGAGCACTGTATATCCATTATTCTTTTTCTTTGTCAATTACAAAGGTTGACTCTATAGAATGCCAAACTGATTAAGCAGGTGTGATTTTTTTTTCTGCTTTTGTACCATTCTATTGAGTTTCTTCATCATTTTGTTCCTTAATTGTATGATTTCTACTTTGTTAAGCTGTAATTTCTTTCTATCTCTTTGTTGAAATTTTCATTGTTTTCATGAATTGCTCTTCAGACCTTAGAGACTTCCTATATGACGGTTCTTTTGACATCTTTGTTGGGAGTCACTGTTTTCTTTGAGTCGGTTTCTGGAGATTTGTTTGGGCTGCTCTTTTGTTTAGAACATATTCATTTGTTTCTTTATTTCCCTTGATTCTCTTGTGTGAGCTTTGCATGTTATATGAGACATCTACCTTCATCAGCTTTGCCAGAGTAGCCCCATTTAGGAGATGGATTCTACCAGTAGGCTCTGATATAAATGATCTCTCCTTCTCCAATATTTGTACTACTCTAAACAGCTGCCTTTGTTTTGTGCAGGCATCACAGATTAGATGTGAATTAGCCAAGACCAACATGGTAGAAAACAGTCTCCAGAAATACCTCTAGAAAAGTTGGAGCCTTAAATGTGTATATAGTTCTTTCTAACTTAAGAAAAAAAAAATGGAGAAAAGATCACATTTTCTTTCCATTATAAACTTAATAAGGAAAGGATTTTCTGCATTCTGATTCTGACCATATACTCTGAGATCATGGGACTTTAGAGTAGATTGTTGAAGTGTATGCATTTAAGATACACATTTCTCTAGTCCTTAGGGACTCATGAAGAAAAAGTTGCATCTCTGAGGGTTAGATAGTATAGCAGAAAAGCTATATATCAGGGTTGCTAGTGTTGGGTGACATAACGTATATGTAAACTCTTTCTAGGAAAAACATGAAAGACTGTATTTAACGCTAGAGACTGAGAAGCTACAGGAAGAACCAATGCAAATATGCAGGATCATATTTACATCTAATATTTCTTCACTTCTTTAGGTAACAGATGTAGACTTACTAGGAGCCCAATCCTTATGCAAAAGCAAGAAAAAAATAAAATAAATTGTTTTTTGGGGAAAAGTATAAGTTATAAAAATAACTCATTCTCCCTATATTGATTGTGAGAGCAATTGGTATTGAAAGTTCTGTTAGAAGCTTTATATTCAGCCGGGCTTTGGTGGAACACGCCTTTAATCCCAGCACTTGGGAAGCAGAGGCAGGCGGATTTCTGAGTTCGAGGCCAGCCTGGTCTACAGAGTGAGCTCCAGGACAGCCAGGGCTACACAGAGAAACAAAGCAAAACAAAAAAAAAAAAAAAAAGAGGAAGAACCTTTCTATTAAAGTCTATTTATATTCTACCTCTTTATTGTCTGAGGTTCAGAGAAATGTCCAATTTTTAGCTTACTTTTATCTCAGTGACTAAGTGATTTAAGAGTCACAGAAGAGAGGTTATTAAATTTGTGATATAAAGACTGTTGGCATTTTGTCTAGGCTCTGCCCTGCCTGCTACCTGGCAACAGCCAGGTGTGCCTGGCTCACTATAAAAGGGGGATGCTTGCACCTTCCTCCTCCTCCTCCTCCTCCTCCTCCTCCTCCTCCTCCTCCTCCTCCTCCTCNTTTGATGTTAAAATTAAATTAAAACTAGAGAAATTAGGAACTTTACCTCTACTGGATGCTAGTAGATGGTCGCGTCATGACAGTGGCGTCTCCTGACTTGGTAGTATTGTCTTCAGGGTACCACTATTAATAAGCTTTCAGTTGTTGCCGAAATACCAGAGTTAAGGCAGACGACAGAACATCCAATATTAACTGTGTCACATGATTCTGGCAAAATGGTTCTCTTGTTTTCTCTTTATATTTCAACAAAGAGAGAGAAGAGCTTAAGTATTGCTTTTTTTTTGTTTTTAAGCACAGTTAGCAGACCAAAGTATAAAATTTGCCTCTGAAATCTGTTTTCTTCCCCAATTGCCTAAGTTACTTGAGCTTAAAGAAAGAACATATTGACTCACTGAGAAAGATCAATAGTGGCTGTACAGTGGAGATTACAACAGTCAACAACTCATTTTACATCAATATCTGCAGTATGAGTTAGAGAATGCCAGCACACTATCTCCATCCTGTTCTGTTGCAATCCCAGAACTCATCTTTAAACAAATTACCTGGGAAAACACTCAGTAGACTTGATAAACAACAAACACAGCCTTTATCAGCACTGGACTTCATGCTGTGTGTTAATGTCAGTCTATTTACAAAGCAGAATATCAGTTTTGAAATGCAAATTTTATGGAACTAGACCAGAAAATACAACCCAAAGAGGCTATTTGTCTTGAAATATTCAAGTAATGAAATGGAAATATTTATTTCTAATAGTTCTTATTGATTTACAGTAATATAATTTTTTAAAAAGTATTTAAATATACAAATATTCCAATATATGCAATCTGGAAGAATACAAGATAATAAAAACATTGTTAAAAGGAGAGTAATACGTCATCAGAACTTTACTTAGAAAAGAAGCTGAACTATAAATGTTATGAGTTTAGGACTTGTGGGTATCTTACAAAACTCCAGCTGTGGAGTGAAATGACTAATCATATTTACCAAGCTGATTAGATTAAGAAGCATCTAGGATATCAGCAAACCATAACTCTGGGTGTCCCTGTGGGCATTTTCAGAAATAATTAGTTCATAAGGGCTCTAACATGATCATGTGGGGCATGTCCTTGGGGGCTA
>LR750424.1:30000-111701 GCA_902729485.2 Mus minutoides
TACGATATTTGTGATATGAAAAATTCTAGAACATAGGCCTGAAAAATAATTGATATCATCAGCTTTGTGCACTGCATTTATTCACTTGAAGCATGCAGATTCTGCTCCTAAGTCTTTCATTTTATTGTGTTTTCCTCCCCAACCCCACTACCAATGGATGTTGGAATCCCTGCTAAGCAACTCACAATGCATGCTCTTTTCCAAATGGTATTTTAAATTCATTCTATCTATGTATTTCCTGTTTGAAGACTCCATGAAAGACAATGGTTAACAAATACCTTTTTCTTTCATAATTTGGTTGCTTATATTTAAAAAGTAACTTGTTCTAAGACCTAAATAACGCTGTCAAGTTTGCCAGGTGAATTGTAAATCAGATCAGAAAATGGTTGGTTACGCCCATAACACTTGCAACACTTTTGAAATAGTGGGGACATCCTGCTGGGCGAGTCAATACTGTAGTTTTCAGAATGCATACTCAGTCTCCTTGATAATTACTTTTCTCAACCAGTAGTGTGCACAGTTTCTTCCCGCACTCTAGAAGGAAGCAAAGTAAAAGGACCTGACAAAGTTTACTTACCACCATCATTTCTCCATGTTCCATCACTCAAGTATGGGTCTTCTTCAGCCGTAGGTTCTTAGCAGCTAGGTCTAGAGAGTAATAAACAGGAAAAGTGATAGTTTTTAATATCTGAGAGTCTGTGGGACCCCAGTGACCAACCATTCATGCCACTAAGAATTTTATTTGATATATTATATTTAGTGTGAGATAAATAATGTGTGGTCTGAGCTTATTAATAGTAATTAAGATTGAAAGAAGAAAACTATCTTTGGTTCAGCTGTCTGTTAAGGACAGCAGCATTATTGAGACCACTGTTACTAATAAAACCAGTGTAATTTGTGAATATATTATTTAACAAATTCTAACTAAGGATACAAATGTGTTCATATATATTTATATCAAAGTGTGTTTGTGGCATATAGCCATCTCTTTGACCCAGGACTTTATTCCACTCTGTTGTATGTCACTGAAAATTTTTGGTTTAGTCTTACAGTTCCAAAATAACTAAATAAACTAAATAAATTAAAGAATTAACTAAATAAATTGCACAAGATAAATAGAAAACATGATAATAAATTTTATATTTCATGACAAAGTACATTTAATCATATGGCTTACATATTATTCAACACAATGACTTTTTAAGAAGAAATGCAGGTTGATAGTGAATCTAAACATGCTTGAAAATGACAAAATGAAAGCACTAGAATAATTTGATCAGAAGGTGCACACTGTAATATCTCTTTCACGCAAATACTCCACAAATATGTAAAATCCGACGGCAAATGTAAATGATAGCATATAGCTTAAATGCATAAACTAAACAAAGCTGCAAATTTATTTCTAAGCAATATTATTTTTTAAATGAAGAAATATCAAATTTCTTCAATGAATTCTCAGGTCACATAAGTTTATGTTTTATGTTGCATAATCCTGAAATTTTAGACATTTAAAATGTATTAATTCTGAAAATTAAATCAACTCAATAATTAAGTTGAAAACTTTTATATTAACTACTTTTCTTTAATTTGAAATTATTTATTATAGATATATGCCAAAATTTAGAAAAATATGCCTTTAAAGAGCCAGTAAGTGGATTTAAGGAACTATGAGTCATAATTCAGTATCAATACTAAACTGGAGAGAAAAAAATCAATCAATACCAAATTATTCTTATACAATCTATAGTAAATATTATTATTACAAATATAATTATTTAAACATTAATTTCCATTAGAAAACAACCATCTTAATGCACTTATTAATTTCCATAAAGCATTTGTGCTTACAATTTTTTCTAAAATAGTTTTCAGTAACAAATTATACATCCAAAATCTTGATAATTATTTATTTTAATCATTTGAGTCAAATAACAATAAAGTAAACTGCAAGCAACTACGTAATTATTATTTAGTGCTTCAAGTTATATTTCCACAGCAAAAAGTAGTTTATTATATAAATATCATTTCTAAATACAATGGTGGAGATTCCTATGCAGTATTCTCAGAGAACATTTTTTATACCTAATTTTATTTTATGTTATGAGCCATAATGTCTTTAAATGCTCATGTTTTTTTTTTTAAACCACATGCACCAAGAGTAAGCTATAGAAGTTCCATTTTCTCCAACTTCAAGACTTGACTCTATAAACATAATAGACTCAAGTAACAGACACTATTTTTAAAAATAATAAAGATAATGATGGTAATAATCATGAAAATCATGGTCTTTTAGGAAAATCTTTAACATAATTGACAATTATACCAAATGAGACAGTCTTATGGACCTACATACAGAACAGAAATAGCCAAGCATTATGGTTTTTTTTTTTTTTTTTGGTTAAATATGCCAATTAATCTCATAGTAGTGTCATGAACATGTTTTTTAGATCATTTGTTTTAAACACTGAACATTTTAGTATCTTCTAAGGAACAAAAATACTTTATTATGCAAAAGTAGCTGAAAACTCCTGCTGTGTGCTCTAACTTGACACCTGTGTGGGATTTACATTTGGTAAACAATTATACCCTTTGTGTAAAATACAAAAGGACTTTTTTCGATATTTATAGTTATAATTACTCTTAAGTATTTTCAAATGAAAAAGCACAACATATATAAATATGTTTTTGCAATACTTGAATGTAATGTTTCTTTTGATAATACAGGTAATTAACAGTACAATAACATTTTATGATTTAAATCCATAATTTCAATGTCACATATTGATTATATACAACACTGAACCTACAAAATTCCCAAAGAAGGTGGCCACGTGCTATATTATCATGTTACAATAAATTACTATTCTTATTAGTTATCTCTGTGTTAGTCTGACCACAATACATAACAGAATCAACTTCAACTTCAAGGAAGAAAGGTTAATTTTAGAACAAAATGATTTAAGAACCACAATACTTCTGTAATCATCTTTGCTTATAGCCTGCTATAAAATCAGGTTAACAGTCATTTCACTAAGCCAGCTTATATGTCTAAGTGTATTTATTCAATTAATTTTTCAACCACATCAATCATCAAATTCTTTCCAACATATTAAGTCATTTTATTAATGTAAATTGGTTTACTCCTACCCTTCTATTGGGTTATTTTACATTCATTGATCTATCTATATAAACATTGTTTTTCCACTGTGCATAATTTAAACCCAATATTCCCCTGTGGAGAACAGAGGGAACCTTGCGCTAATGTATAAGGGGTGGATGAAGTACTGTATGAATGAGTATTATTAACAAGACCCATGGGTATTGGCAAAGCCTTCCTCTGTTCACAGTAGAAATTTTTTTAGTGGAAAAGTATCAAATATTTCTTATGTAATAATAAATAGAAGAAAAATAATTCAAAATTTCCTAAGAAATCCTATGTGAGAAATTATCATTCAAAGGGATCATGTTTTAAATAAATGCAATATGAAATTATTATTGGCAAGATCATATAGTACTTTTCAATATGCTTTCCATTTTCTTTGAAGGATGTGATGCATTCACTCTACAATCTTGTATGTCATTATAGGTTTGAAAATAGGAATTATTTTTACATTTTTTACTTTGACTCCATTCTCATGCTTTCCATTTCACAGGAAAATGTAGGAAAATTAAATTATGTATTATAAATATGTATATTTTATTTACTATAATTTTGGAATTGTGTTTTTCACAAAGACCCCTATATGAAAGCTTAGTCACAACTCTGAAAAATTTGAAGTGCATAAGGGAAGTTTGAAGAAGTAGGGTTAAGTTGAAGAGAACTAAATTATAGATCTGTCTGTGAAGGGAATCTTAGAATGTGGGACTCTTTCTGTTTCTGTTTCCTTGGCCTCCCAAAATCTATGGAAGGATGAGCTTTATCATATCCTATGTTCCCATCGTGACATTCAACAATGGGGTCAAGCAACTGTGTGCAGAAACCTCTGAGACCATGAGACAAAATAATGTGTTCTTTCACTGAGCTTATTTTTCTCATGAATCAGCCATGATAGGAAGCATACTCATGGGCTTGACAAGGAAGAAAGAAAATACAATACTATTTGTTATAATAATAAGCAAACTTTTATGCTTTCTGGAAATACATTACAATGTATTTTAGGCAGATATATTTGGCATTAAGGTTTTTCTTCTTTTCATATCAAATATAAATAAATGTGAATATAACATCTTCATATATATATATATATATATATATATATATATATATATATATAAAATGTTAACACCAGTATTAATAGCAATAATGTCATTAATCACTGCTGAGAAATTAAATCAGTGGCATGATTAGAAAAGTGAGTAGTATATATCACATTTTGTAATTATTATAATTAATAGTATAAGTATAAATTTTATGTTTTATAATAATTTTAGGTAAATGTAAATAAACAAAGAAATCTCCTGATTTGTTATCATTTCATAGTGTTTTGATAAAGTTTATAATTGGCATCTTCTATTTGAGCCTTATTTTCATCATTTTCTTTGAAAAATTTCCAAAGAAGTCACAAGATACAATTAAGACTCTTAAAAAAATTAAAAGATGCATCTTTAGACTCTGAAAAAAATGAGAATATGCTTTGACTAATTAAATTAATTCATACATAAAAGCATCCTTCTTACAGAAAATTTCATTGTTATAGTTTCTTTTGGTTGGATTTGGTTTGGTTTGCTTTGGTTTCAGAGGCAATAATAAGCATGTTGCTAGGGCTGAACTTGAACTCGCAATATTCCCCAATAAATAATATTTTTTTGAGCTCATGGTTCTCCTGTATTACTGAGTAGTAGGAACTACAGGTCTGTGCTGCTACACCTAGCTTGTATTTCATTTTCTTTAATTTTGTTAGTTTCTTAATGGTGGGGAACAAATGGAGAGCATTTCATGCATAGGCAAGCATTCTCCAACTGAGCTACATGCCCAAGTCTTCTTAAAGACTTTTGAGCATTTGCTATGCTAATCATGGACATCAAATGTACTCTAGTTATAGTATTTATTTTCCAGTTACCTCTACCACTCTTACATTCCATTTGAGCTCGTGTGTGTGTGTGTGTGTGTGTTTGTGTGTGTGGAGAAGAAGAAAAAGCACCTCTGTGATGTGTAAGCTACTTACGTTGCCTGGTCATGTTTCCTCACATCCAGAGCACCTCTGCTCTACAATTTAAAGAGGTCATCAGTGAAACTCACACCTCTGCAGCTTAAAAATGACATATTTATTATTTTTGAGTTTTCTTGGGCTTGATTCCAAGGAGTGCTTAGCCAAATCCCTTTGTTGGGATTTCAGAGGGCTGAAATCAATCAAGCTATTGGCAAGACTCCATTCATTTCTAAATTTTAGGTGATTCTTCCAAGTTTATGTGTAAGTTGACAGAACACAGTTGCTTTAAGCTGTAGGCTTGAGGTCCTTGTTACCTAATTGCTGCCAGCCTTGGGTCTCCAACTTTGGGCAAATGCACATCCAACAACAAAACAAAACAAAACAAAACAAAACAAAACAAAACAAAACACCATGCCAAAAGAAGTGTTCACAATATCACAAGATAATTTCTCACTATGCCAAATAAAATCTATTAATCATAAGCTACATAACCTTTTCTTTCAAATTACTTACTGAGGCATCTTCCAAGTATTTAATATACAGCCAATATTCAGCTCAGAGTTGGTGAGCATATTCACATTCAAAACAGAAAATATATCCCAGCTGTAAGATATGGAACTTTTGTGGCCAGGACCTTTCTTAACTTGACACATGCATCCTTATTCTATATACTTACATTCATTACTATATCCTGCACAATATACTAATTACATAAATTGTTTGAATTCCATGAACAACCATTGCTCTCAAACAAATGAAATTTATGAAGGATAGGACTGGCATAATTTGAATATGTATAGCTCCTTTGACTCATGTGTTTAAATGTTTGTCCCATAGGGACAGAGATACATTTTTCATTTTTTTAATGGATGAGTCAAAATCATTTATGATATGCCTTGCACCGATAATAAGCCAACCTTACTAGGGCTTTTAAATTAAAGAAAACTCTATGTGTCTAAATTGCCACTATCTATGGGAAGTAAAAAGATTTTCCACAGTTCTAATACATTAAAAATACCACAGATAGAAGCAAGTACATTCCAAACCCTTCCACCAGCTAGTGTTTTCTCTCTTTCTCTTTCTCTCTCTTTCTCTGTCTCTCGCTGTCTTGCTCTCTTTAACTCTTTCTCACTTGCATGCTTACATGCATGTGCATGTGTGTGTATACAGGTATGTGCAAGAGCCTTATAAAGAAGAAGACAACCTTGAGTGTCATTTCTTAGGAGATGTCCACCTCTCTTTTTTTCTATCTTATCAGCTAAGCTATTTTACCAACTTCTCTCAAGCATGAAACTCAACTTTGCCAACAGGAAGGATGCACTGGTTTCTTGATCTAGTGTAAGATTTTTTCCAGCTCCCAGCAAGTTTTGCATGAAGCTAATGGTCTCACTGTATGTAGAACCACTTGATTATTTACTATCTAATAATATTTTGTTCTAAAAATGAATATACCTCGGTTAAAGATACATTATTGCTAAGAGATTTCATTTGTGTGAACAAGCCTTTGCAGGAGACAGCTTGTTTCAAAGTCAATGCCTGTTAACATAGTAGACTGAAATTTAGGTTGACCTTAAATGATTTAAAAAAACAAAAAAGGAACAGCAAGATAATAGCCAGCTATTGTGGTGCAAAGCTTTAATTCCAGCACTCTGGAGGCAGAAGCAGGAGAATCTCTATGTTCGAGATACAGGGAGTCTACAGAGTAAGTTCCAGGATAGCCAGAACTACACAGGAGAAACCCTTTATTGAAAAGCAACAATGAAAATCAAATAATAATAATGAAAAAATAAAGGTTGTATCAATTGACAGTCTTTCATGAAAATTTATCAGAAGCATGAACTGATATTTGACAGACCAAATGATGCTGCAAAATTTAATTAAATCCATTCAAATCCTATCATATATTTCTGGCTAAGTGTGGATGTTATTCTAAATTATTTGTTGTCAGCTCAATAGTGTTCACACCATTTTCTTAAGAGTAAATTCCATCTGAGGAATCCATTTATTTGTTCATTAGTAAGAAATCGCATCTTACATGTTAATGTTCAATACAAGATTGCAGTATCTCACACCTCCATGTTTGACTTTTGTTCTCTTGCTTTATCCACCATTTCTTCAGTGACTGCTTCTCCAGGAGTCATAGCCATTTGGCCTCATCTATGAGGTATGAATTCAACTTTTCTTTTTTCTAGCTCCTTTTAATGTTGGTACCTTCAGTTTTTCTCAGGAATCACAAATGTGCATAATGACTTCCAGAATTGTGTGTGTGTGTGTGTGTGTGTGTATGTGTGTGTGTGTCTTGAAGCTCTCAATGTACTGTGCCAAAATCCATCAGAGGAATCACTAGTAGTAACAGGTAAAACTGAACAAAATATATTTCTTAAATAAGAAGACTTGAAGCCAACATTCCATTTTGATCCGTAGGCTGCAGTATAGATGCTATGTTTGCAAGCATGACAACCACATTAATCCCATACATCTCCATCTGTGCTCTTAGGGGACTGGGTGCATTGTCTGTGAGCAGTAATAATTTTGAAAGGAATATTTTTTATCTAAGCAGTAAGTCTCAACAGTAGGTTTAAAATATTCAGGAAACCATGCCTTAAACAGATACGCTGTCACCCAGGCTTTGTTATTTCATTTATACTGCACAGTATAGTAGCTTTAGTACAATACTTAAGGGTCCTAAGATTTTTTTTTTCCCTCTTTATTAGATATTTTCTTCATTTACATTTCACATGTTATCCAGAAATTTTCCCTTACCCTCCCGCATCCCCGCCCTGCTCCCCTACCCACCCCCTCCCACGTAATGGCCCTGGCGTTCCCCTGTACTGGGGCATATAGAGTCTGTATAACCAAGGGGCCTCTCCTCCCAACGATGGCCAACTAGGCCATCCTCTTCCATATATGCAGCTAGAGACATGAGCACAGGGGGAACTAGTTAGTTCATGTTATTCTTCCACCCAGAGGGTTGAAGACCCCTTCCGCTCCTTGGGTACTTTCTCTAGCTCCTACCTTGGGAGTCATGTGTTCCAACCAATAGCTGATTATGAGCTTCCACTTCTGTGTTTACCAGGCACTGGTATAGCCTCCCACAAGACAGCTATATCTGGTCCCTTTCAGCATTATCTTGCTGGCATATGCTATAGTGTTTATTTTGGTGGCTGATTACGGGAGGGTCCTAAGATTTTTGAAGTTAAAGTCATTAGCTACATTAAGCCTTAAAAAGAGACAGCTTGCATCAATGGGAGAGGAGGCCATTGGTCTTGTGAAAGCTTGATGCCCCAGCATAGGGAAATGCTAGGGTGGTGAGGCAGGAGTGGGTGGGTAATAGGGGAGCACCATCATAGAAGAAAGGGGGAGGAAGGATGGGATTGGGGGGTTGTGGAGGGGAAACTTGGAAGGGGGATAACACTTGAAATAAACAGAATAACCAATATTTTTTTTTTTTAAGAAACAGTTTGTCTTTGAAGTTTTGAGCCCTCCAGGGTTTAGGTTGCAATAAAGGACTTTTGTATGCATTGAAAATGTTTCTTGGGGCTGGATAGATAACTCAGAGGTTAAGAGCACTGACTGCTCTTCCAGAGGTCCTGAGTTCAATTCAATTCCCAGCAACCAAATGGTGGCTCACAATCATCTGTAAAGGGAGCTAATGCCCTCTTATGGTGTGCCTGAAGACAGCTACAGTATATGTTTATATATATTAAACAATTATTTGAAAGAGAGAAGAAAGAAAGAAAGAAAGAAAGAAAGAAAGAAAGGAAGGAAGGAAGGAAGAAAGAAAGAAAGAAAGAAAGAAAGAAAGGACTTATCTCTATGTTCAGTTTCCTTCAGTGTTTGACTTGCTCATCAACAAAAGTAGTAGATGAGGCACTGGAGACATGACTTAGCAGTCAAGAACCTGGGTTTGATTCCCTGGAAAAGCACTTGATTTTGATCACCAGGACACACATCATAGAAAAGGAGAATCATTAGTGTCTCTTATCCTCTGACCACATAGACATCCACACAAATACAAAGTAATTAAATAAAATGTAAAATTACATAAAACAAAAGAAAACTTGTCTTTATCAATGCTACTTTCAGGAATTATCTTGACAACTTTTGTGTCAGAGAGCTTCCTGCCTTAAGCCTCACAAACCAACATCTGCTAGAGTCATATGTTTTTGTCACCTACATCAGCCTCCAGAGCCTTAAAGAGTTGGAGTATTGCTCTAGATTCAGGCTTGGTCTTGGGTTTAAGAGAAACTTGACATTTATTTAATCTTCTATTTAGACTTATAAAACTTTTATCATATGAGCCTTAAGTCTGTATCGCCCTCCTAATTTTAGTGTGCTAACTGGAGTGCCATTTTTAATTTCCCTCAAGACCATTTCCTTTTCATTCACAATATGACTAGTAGGAGTCTTGATTGTCAAACTGTCTCATAGTTTGATATACCATCTTCACTGAACAGGATCATTAGTAGTTATTGAATTAAAATGAGATGCACTTAAATTTTCTGAATGTGAGAAATCCACCAGGACTACTTTCTCAATGAATATCAGTATTAATCTGTCTAAAGTAAGGCCCAAGGACTGGGAGATAACTGAAGAACATTATATTAGTGGAGAGGTTGAAATACAGACACTTATCAAATAAGTTTGCTTTCTTATATGGGCATATCTCATAATAACAGCCATATATAGTAATAATATTAAGCAATACTCATCACAGATTATTATAATACACTAACAATGAACACGTTTGAGAGTTTATGATAATTAACGGCTTGGAAAACAGAGACATAGAATGAGCATATACTCACAAGAAATGATATCTTCAATAAAATAAATACATAGTCCATAAAGAAAGCTCATTAAAAATGAATGTGGGGATATGTCTGTTTTATTTTTTAAATTACAATTAATGTATTTATTGAATTTTCAAGATTTACTTTATGATTGTGAACATGGTATATGTGTGTGTCTGTGTGTGCTCACATGTGCACACGTGTGAGGGGGTGTTGCACACTTGTGTGTGGGTCACTTCAGGGGACAGTAGAGAGGGGATATTGGATTGCTTGGAGCTTGAATTACAAAAGGTTGTAGGCCAACCAGTGTGAACACCAGGAACCAAATTCAAATCCTATGCAAGAGCAGCAAACATTTTAATCATTGAGACATCTCTCCAACACCAAGGTCTTTATTGTTATTTTACTCTAGTAGTGAGAAATTCCCACTCTAATTTTTTCCTAATGATAAAAATATACCTCATCTGTAGATATGAAAAATTTCAAAGTATCTTAAGTACCACAGGAGATTATTTTCAAATGTATAGATACCCGCATAGGTAAACTAGGCTGCTCCAAGACAATGTGAATTTTTAAACAAAATGTCAGTACCAGAGATGTACATCAGTTATATTAGTGTATAATCTGTTACATTCTTAACAGCTTTCACATTTGGATAATATTGGCTTCATAGAATGAGTATAGTGTTATTATCTAATTATATGAGAAAGAATAGTATATGAGTTAGTGGTCATGGACACCCCAAAGTCACCCTAAAGAAACAAGCTATTGTCATTGCTTTTGTTGTCTACCATAAATAGATTGTGTTTCTGAAAATATCATTTACTTTGGATGCATGATATAAATAATGTACTCTTACCTGTCCAGGAAACTCTCACCTTGGTGACTAGATTAGATAGTTGCTGGAGATGCTATGAAACCTTTTGGTAAGAAAGTACATCAATGGTCTTGACTATTGAATTCTTCATGATATCATATTTATCTACTAGCAAGATTGCTTACTGTTGCAATAGTGGCCTGATGGTTGTAGAAGTTACCAATAACTTTAGCTTTAGCTAAACTTTAGTTTAACTTCAGCTCTGCACAAGGGACTGTTGTTCTTGTACTGTAGACCTAGTAAGAAGCTCATAAATGTGAAGTTCACAGACTCTTGTGGCAATGCTCCTCAAGTTGTCCAATGGGATTGAAAGATAACCTTCCAAATTTGCTTTATGAAGCCAACAGTATCCTATTATGAAAAACGTATGAGAATATAATATATACCAATATTACTGAGCAATATAGATAAAAAGTATTCAACAAAATCAAAGTGAATAAAATGCATCACCATATAAGATATTATTTTAAATGATGATCGAGTTGGCTTCAGAGTAATAGTGCAAGAATGACTTACAATACACAGGTCAAAAAAAAAAATAGGATGAAGATTACAAATCTAACAGATGTAGAAAACTCATTTGACAAAGTTCAAAGCATCTTCATAAAAAATCAGCCTTGAAAAACTACTTGCATTTTAACTAATAATACAAAACAGACAAATGTTATTCAAATAAGCTTATTCTAAAAAAAAAAATCTTATATCACATTTGAGAAATAAGTAAGAACAATGTGTTAATAGTTCTTAGGTAAATCTAAATTGCTCCAAGTTAAAGGACAGTAAAACTTGATGCTTGCAAGTTTTATTTTACTTGGTTTTTATTGGGTATTTTTTGTATTTACATTTCAAATGATACCCCCTTTCTCGGTTTCCTCTCTCTGGAAACCCCCTATCCCATCCCCTCTCCCCCTGCTTCTATGAGAGTGCTCTGCCATCCACCCACCCACTTCCATCTCCCAGCCCTGGCATTCCCCTACACTGGGGCATTGACCTTTCACAGGAACAAGGGCCTCTCCTCTCATTGATGCCTGACAAGGCTACATATGCAGCTGGAGCCATGGGTCCCTTCATGTGTACTCTTTGGTTGTAAGTGTAGTCCCTGGGGGAGAGGGGTCTGGTTGGTTGATATTGTTGTTCCTCCTATGGGGTTGCAAACCCCTTCAGCTCCTTCAGTCCTTTCTCTAGCTCCTCCATTAGGGACCTTGTGCTCAGAGGCTCCAAGCATCTGCCTCTGTATTTGTCAGGCTCCATAAAATTCATCTTTGGACTTTAGGGAATTTAAGGGTTTTTTTTTTGTTGTTGTTGTTATTATTGGTTTTTTTTTTTTTTTGATAGTGTAAGTCAAGAAATTTTCAAGACATTATCCAATATCAATGAGATTTTCCATTTTTTCGTCATAATCTTTGATATTTTAACTTGCAATAAATTTAAATAAATAATAAATATGTTAATATATTGGTCAACACAATCACTTGCCCTGACACAATTGTAATTATTCTTTTGCATATTGTTTTGATTCTTTGAGAGCTAGAGAATTAAATAATATATAATTATATTATATATTATTATTTTTACACAATCTAGGTTATTTTGTACTGTTAATAATATTGAGCTAAATTTCATAGACAACATCTATTCGCTTTGATTTTTTTCCTTCATCATATCTATTTCAAAAAGAATCCATATAAAATTGAAAATTTTTAGAAATTAAATCAGTCTAGAAAAAAAATCATCTTTAATAAACATGAGTCACAATGTTAAAAGTAATGCTTGTACTGATGTGGTTATGTATGTGTGTTTCATTATTTGATCTTAACACTAAGCCAAAAGTCAGCACACTGGTAAAAATTAATATTTTACTTACTTTTTATTTCACTTACAAATTTTCTATTTTACTTACATCCCATTCTCACATTGTACTCTTAATTTGAATTATAAAATGTAGAAAACAAAGCCACTACAAAATTTAAAATGTTAGATGAGAATGTATTATCAGATAAAGGGCACAGTGGACAGTGTCATCTTCTAATAAAACTTTTGTCTCTAGAAAAAGGCTTGAACATGGATCTATTTGAGAAGTTCATTTACGGAGAACATAGTGCAGTTTGTAGTGCCTGGATTCTTAAACACTTACGGTAAAACTAAAAACTTTCTCTTCTTGCATTTTCACCATACACATCAGCATTGTTTTCCCCTTTGGATTATTTATTACTACAAAGAATACATACCTGATACTCTCTTTTATGGCATGGGTATTAAAATATAATAAGATGAATAAAGATGTTATGCCTGAACACAGAAGGTAAATAGAGGGGAATCAGCTGCTTAGTAAGAGTGCTTTTGTTGCAAAGTTAGTTGAATAAGCAAAGCACTGCTAAGGCACAGTGAAATAAACTCAACAGATCTAGTGTTTTAAATACACATTTTAATAACATTTTAGTGATTCTTTGTGAATTTCATACCATGCATCCCAACCCTACACGTTTCCCTATCCCTTCTTATCCCTCGGCCCTGATAACATCCCCCCAAGAAATTCCTCAAATAATAATAATAATAAATAATAATAATAAATTAAATAAAACAAACTAACAAGTAAGCAAACAAAACCTAAACCCAGCATCTTTCTGTGGAAGCTGTGGTGTGTCATGGCACACCGCACACACATTTACACAGTCAGCTTCACTTGTAAATGTTCATGGCAATGAGGTCCTGTTCAAGGCCTCTTACTTTTGCTACACCATCAGTTTAAGGTCCTCACTGAAACTGCTCTCAAATATTCTGTTGTTTCTCTGTTTCATGAAGATCCTGAAACTTTGGATCTGCAGGACCAGCTCCTTCAGGAGTTCCAGGAGTTCATAGAGAGGATAGATTTTGGGTTGGACCTACTCAAAGCATTGGATGTAGGCATTGTGGACAGCCTTTTGGGGTACAGCTTGGCAGCAGTCTGACAATGGCTTAGGACAAAGAAGTGGGCTTCAGGAAGGAATCTGACATTATGGCATAATAAGGAAGTAAGTTTCAGCAAGAAGCTAACTTTAGGCTATAATAGAGAAGTAAAGTGAGGCAAGAATTTTTAGTCTTAGGGTGGAGCAGAAGAACTAGGCTTCAGGCAAGATTCTGAGCTTGGACTAGGAAGCAGGCTCAAGTATTTCGGTCATTATGACAAGCCCTTTTTAACAACTGTCATGGGAGTAATTTTCAGGACTTTGCATGCTGCTTTGTTAGTTCCTTATTGTACTGCTTGCCCAAAATACTTGCATGTAATTAAATTGGTATAAAAAGTGGGTTGGAAAATAAAAATTTGCCTTCAGTCTCAGAATTAACTGGGGTCATGCTGCAGCATTGTCTAATTGTCTCTTTCTTTTCAATCCTTGCTCCTGCACTGGAGAACCTGTTAACTGACTGAGCGGGCTTGGTCAAGGCACAATGTTTTTGTGCATTGTGTAAATTTTATACTTGTGTTATTCACCGATTTCTCTGCCCTCATATCTTGTTTTAATCTTGACATGGTGCTGAAATGCTTAAACCAAGAATTTCCTGTCACAAGTTTGTGTATAAATAGTTCTTAACATTTATTCTGTGTCCTGTCAATAAATGTTGATCACTCAATGTCTGGACAGACCAGACAAGAGGGTGGGGCTTCTGCCAAACAGATAAAGAAGAGAGAGAGAGAGAGAGAGAGAGAGAGAGAGAGAGAGAGAGAGAGAGAGAGAGAGAATATTAAGATAAGGCACAAGGGAGGAGAATAGGGTTCAGGAAGACACCATGAGAAAAAACATAAACAAAAATTCTGAACCCTAAAGAGTCAGATGAAGTATGCAAGTATCATGGGACAGGACTGGTAAATATCATGGGATGGGACCAGTAAGTAAGTAGCCAGATTAGCATAAGGGTTATAGATCATTTAACTGCCCAGGAGTGAGGGGCATCTTGAAGTAAATCTTAGTTTCTGTGTGGTTATTGGAGACTAACAAAGGTGAAGAAATGCAGGAGTAGGATTAATTCATTGGCTACATTTATATTAAAATAATTCATTTTACACATGGATCTGGGCCTGGGTGGTAGATGAGTTGGTCACCATGCCCACTCTCCAGTGCCCACACCACCAGATTCAGCCCTCTTGCGTTGCCCAGATAAGCAGCTGGGTTAGCTCTCCTGCCCGTGGCAGCTGGCAAGGGATGGGACTGGCTCTCTTGCCCTCATGTCTCCACAATCAAGGCCAGCTCTCCCACAAACTCTTGACTATGGCAAGGTTTCCAGCAGTGCCCTGCTTTGCCAGCTCACTCAGTATTGCAGCTGGGAAGGGGTGGAATAAACTCCCCAGTTCTTGCACTCTAGACAGGCTCTCCTGCGGCCACAAAACCAGGGCCAGTGCTACCATGCCATCCTGGTTAGTTGTAGGGCCCACTCTACTGAGCGCTGCAACCAAAAAAGGGCAGGACCAGCTCCCTTGCTCTCATATCTTTTGGGACAGCTCTCTCATACTGCCCAGTTGATGCTAGGCCGGCTGTCTCCCAAATGCCACAACTGTAAGGTATGGGCCCATTCAGAGCAGCCCTCAGACATCAAAATAGCCCCCAGGATAACAGCCCAGCTCAGGAATGTGTGTAAGTCGCATTTGCTGGTAACATAGGCCAAGGACATCAACAATGACAGTTCCTGCTGCAGGGATATAGAGTAAGAATTGGTCCAGCCATACTGGCCAGGACATCACTGTGGGCTCCGGTAGTAGCACAGGCTACTCACATCAGGTTGCTCCTCACTACCTTCGCATCTTTAGTTCAATCTCTTTTCACAGTACAAACACTTCTGCATCTCTTTCTTTCCCACTTCTCCATAACATACTTGGTAGAGGGTGAGGGCCTCTAGGGTGTCTTCTGCCCTGCCCAGATTTCACTAGATGCCAGCTAGTACACTAGGAACCTCATCATAAAATTTTGAACTATGATGAGGTTAAAGTTACTATCTATCCTTTGTATAGAGAAAGGCCATTGATTTGTTTGAGTTAATTTTATATCCAGCTACTTCACTGAAGCAGTTTATCAGGTTTAGAAGTTCTCTGGTGCAGTTTTTAGGGTATATATATATATATATATATATATATATATATATATATATATATATATATATATATATATATATATTGTCATATCATCTGAAAATAGTGATATTTTGACTTCTTCCTTTCCAAGTTGGCTCCACTTGACCTCCTTTTGTTGTCGAATTGCTCTGGCTAGGACTTCAAGTACTATATTGAATAGGTAGGGAGAAAGTGGGCAGCCTTGTCTGGTCCCTGATTTTAGTGGGATTGCTTCCAGCTTCTCTCCATTTAGTTTGATGTTGGCTACTGTTTGCTGTAGATTGCTTTATTCTGTTTAGGTATGGGCCTTGAATTCCTGATCTTTCCAAGACTTTTATCATGAATGGGTGTTGGATTTTGTCAAATGCCTTCTCAGCATCTAAGGAGATGATCATGTGGTTTTTGCCTTTGAGTTTGTTTATATAGTGTATTACGTTGATGGATTTCCGTATATTAAACCATCCCTGCATTCCTGGGATGAAGCCTAATTGGTCATGATGGAAAGATCTCCCATGCTCATGGATTGGCAGGATCAATATAGTAAAAACGGCTATCTTGCCTAAAGCAATCTACAGATTCAATGAAATCCCCATCAAAATTCCAACTCAATTCTTCACAGAGTTAGAAAGGGTAATTTGCAAGTTCATCTGGAATAATAAAAAACCTAGGATAGCAAAAACTCTTCTCAACAATAAAGGAACCTCTGGTGGAATCACCATGCCTGCCTGACCTCAAGCTGTACTACAGAGCAATTGTAATAAAAACTGCATGGTACTGGTACAGTGACAGACAGGTAGAGCAATAGAATAGGATTGAAGACCCAGAAATGAATCAACACACTTATGGTCACCTGATCTTTGACAAGGAAGCTAAAATCATCCAGTGGAAAAAAGATAGCAAGTGTGGAGCTGAAACAAAAGGATGGACCAACCAGTGACTACTGCAGCAGGGGATCCATCCCATAATCAGCCACCAAATGCAGCCACTATTGCATACACCAACAAGATATTGCTGTAAGGGCCCTGATACAGCTGTCTCGTGTGAGGCTATGGCAGTGCCTGGCAAACACAGAAGTGGATGCTCATAGTCAGCTATTAGATGGAACACAGGGTTGCCAAGGGAGGAGCTAGAGAAAGTACCCAAGGAGCTGAAGGGGTCTCCAACCCTATAGGTGGAAGAACAATATGAACTAACCAGTACCCCCAGAGCTTGTGTCACTAGTTGCATATGTAGCAGAAGATGTTGGCCATCATTGGGAAGAGAGGCCCCTTGGTCATACAAACTTTATATGCCCCAGTACAGGGGAACGCCATGGCCAAGATGTGGGAGTGGATGATTAGGGGAGCCGGGCAGGGGATGGGGGAGGGTATAGGGGACTTTCAGGATAGCATTTGAAATGTAAATGAAGAAAATGTCTAATAAAAATTGGAAAAAAGTTACTATCTACCTATATTTTTCTTGACAGATAAGTCACAGTTAAACCTTTTACATATATTTCATAATTTACACAATAGAATAATAACTTCCAATCAGAGTTGAGTCCAAAAATAAGGTTTGATATAAGTATGTTAAAATCTATGAGAATTATATGGACTTTGGTAAACATAGGCTTATAATATGTTAAGCTAGTCATATCATTATCTTGTTGTATACTGTTTTAAAAATATACATAGAACAAATCTTTATTGTCCAATGATCTCTCACCATTCAAAAAACCCAGGTGCTGTCTTTCCACATTAGATTACATACACTTTCTTTTCCACATCGTCCTGAGCACTGTTACATTCCATAGCTGGTATCCACCATTTTGTTTTTACTATTTATTAGATGAGATATTTATGTTATAGCAGGAAATATTTGGCTTTACATTAAATTTATGAAGACTGTATATATGAGGATGGAATATAACATATAGTCCATAATTGTTACAGCAAATAAACATCACATTCGTCATCACTTATACATCAGGTCCTCAAAAGTTTTCTAACTTACACCTGGAAGTTTGATCAGCTAAAACCTTCATTTTAATGACTACCATATTTTAAATCATTTCTAAAACAAATCTCTCTTAGCAATATACTCATCAAATGTTAAACCTTATACATATAGACTCACATGGTCGGTATTGCTTTGTGTATGTCTTTAAGGGTTCATTCTTGTAATTTATTTATACCATTACTTGTTGCTCTCTTAACTGCTGTTTGGTAACCCGTTTTATGAGTGTAACAAGATTTATCATTCATGAAATAGTTGGGAGGAAGCCTTTGAGTCCTGTCCAGATAGGAAAAGCATATCAGTATATTCAATTCCACTCTAGTACCATGAGTTTATGTTACTTTTACGTTTCTATTTTTGACTGTCTTCTTTAATAACATTGTGATTATATTATTTTTAATAACTTAGATCTTCTAATCAACTAGTATTGTTATTAAATAAACAGATGCTCCTAAACACATGTCTTTACCCCACTATGATTCTGAAACCCCACACAGATTCTTTGTGATTCTATACTATTCTCAGTTAATTTCTGAGTAGCATTGCACATTTAATTAGTTAATCTCCTTCCCCTTGCTTGGGTTACCATACCGCTTAGGAGGCAAGCAACTCTAAACTCCAACCTCTCCTAGGCATGTTATGATGGCTTCTGAAAAGATAAAATCTGACAGAAACACAATAAATAAATAAATAAATAAATAAATAAATAAATAAATAATAAATAACCTAAGAGAAACACAAAGTAAAGGAATAAAGAGAGAAGCCAGATATTTCTTTCTAATTTAATAGAAAAATGGGAAAATTTAAAAGGGGTGTCCTCATTTTTATGTCAACCACCATGCCATACAACATAACCATGTAATTATAGTAAAAATTAAGACACTCAAAAATAACATGATGAATCTTTATGAAGAATACAGGATTAATCAACAGTACCTATGATGTTCTATGACAGATTATGATCAAGCTATGTATCTTCATCTCATTATGTAGTCAGTTTTCTATATCTAACATAAGCCTCAGCAAGAACTGACAACTAGATTAATCTCGATATCAAGCCTTTAAACTGATATGAGAACTATTATTCATTGCATTGTTAATTTTTATTACCAATTATTATAAAGGATGGCCATATATTGGATCATATTGGGTCATTTGAATAACTTAGTTTACAGAGCATTTGTAAAACCCATCTGTCTTTGTAGTTAACAATACCTTAATAATTTTTTAAAGAATATTTATTTTATTTTATTATTTTATGCAAAGTCTGACTCTGTAGCCCCTTGGTCTAGAACTCATTCTATACATCTGGATGGCCTCAATCTCAGAGAGATCCATGTGCCTCTATCTCCAAAATGCTAGGATTAAAGATATGGGCTACCACATTGGTTCATGATTCTTTTTAACCCATGGATTGAGATCCTAGCTAATGAGGCTTTTACATTTAGTTTTCAACAGGATATAAATTTATGTTAATGGCAAGGCAAATGAGACAAACTCCAACTACTTTGGAATATCCCATTTACCCATAACTGGTGAACATATACTGATTATGGTTTTAGATATTCTTTCAACCATAATCCCAAGAAGAAACCCATTCTTCATGGCTTATCATACTTTTGAGTGCTGCTGCTTGTACTTAACGCTACTACTAAGAGTTGATATTCTGAATTCATACATGTAATGAATCTGAGTTCAAGCAGTATCTAATCATTGTGCCTTCAAACACTGACCAGCAAGATCTAATTCCATTTCCATTTACAGGTATTATTTACCAGAGAACAAAAGCTTGATCAAAATAATGTGATCGAATTGAAATAGAAACTAGGTTATTATTAATTATTAGATGCATTGTAACTTTTTCCTCAATGTTTGTGACCTCTTTATTTGTCACAAAGCACTACTCTGTACCAGGTCACCTTGCATTTTGTGCAAGTAATTGGATCAAAGTAGCTAAAATGACTCTCTCTTTCACTATTACTTAGTTGCGGGGATAGTCTAACTCTTGGAGATAATGAAATGGAATGGAAGATGACAGACCCCTTCCTCACACATACACACACCTAGAATATTAGGTACAGTGCAGACTCAGAAAATTATTTTTTTCAGAACACTAAAATGGCAATAGACCTCCAATCATAGCTCAGAAAATCTACTGTTGAGTTACTGACAAGCTCTTCCCTTGAAATAGCCCTCAAAATCCTAACTATTTATAAGGGAGAAAAATAAAAATTAGTCACATGTCAGCAACATTTTACAGGATAAATTTATTTATTAAGGGAAAATATTTCAAGTGGATTACCATTTATGTAAAGTAGTGGTAGATATAAGTTATATGTAAGTCTTTCTGTGCAATTTGAATATTGTAAATGAAAAATCAACAATTATCCTTCAGCTATGAATCATGATGTGATTTTAAGTTTTTCTACTATTTTATAGGCCTTTATTCTGCTTTGGTTTTGTATCTAGCACTTATCTATAGTAAAATTTTAGTTTTTCAGAATAGCCATAGGGCTACATTGAGTTGATGAAGGCTGAAGTATTTTATATATGTTATTCTTAGATCCAGGGTGGAGAATATGGATTAGAATCATTTTCAGTACATCAGAAATATTGTTAAAGTTAGGGATGCATGCTGAAATAATGTGCAGCATAAGTTTACAAATGATAAAGAAACTTAAATTCTTTTACCTTTAAGAGGAATAAATTTAACCTTGCAGATAAATTATCACTTCTAACCTACATACATCCATTTGCATGTGTTTCTACATACATGCATGAACATGTATAGCATAGGTTATAATCTGAACTCTGAGTCAGCAGGAGAGAATAAACACATTCATAGATACTCCCTATCCTTATACCCAATGAAATTACAGTATACTTTAACATCCTCTATATTTATGAACATCATATAAGGAAGATGAAAAATCATCAAGGCAAAGAATACAAGAGTCAATTAAAAAAATTTTTTTTTCTGGACCTCTGCTATATCCACTCCAGTATTGACTAGCTTGGCAGGCCTGAAAACCTGGAAGCAGTCCTGAGGCAAAGAGTTTAAAAAGAAACCCATCCTCCTGGAACCTTGGCATTCCCATAGCTTGAAAGCCCCAGATTTGTCCCTGCAATATGGTGGAGGGTCTTGCATGCTTTCTTACACTATTTTACTACATAAGAGTTAGAAATCTCAGGGCAAGCTTAACAAAGTATATACTTAGAAACTTCTACAGCCATGTATAGCAGGCTACGTTGCATATTAAAAGCAAGTTGGTGAATTCTTCTGTCAAATGGAGATTCCCCACAGATTCTTAAAAGCACAGCCAAGTTACCTTCATATGCAAGAATTTACCTAGGCATAGGAAATAGGGGGGCTGTGGTAATACATTATTCATGAGAAGTTCTGCTAGAGCAGAACCCCCTGGTGGTGGGCTTAACAATAGACTAGCATTACACCTGGCTTAGTGGCAGCAGACTGCTCCCCACCATCTCTTGATGTATACATTCCTTTTGTACTGTGTCACTGTAACTCCTGGTTTCTTGTTACTCTTCTGTATAAAAAGTTTGATGCTCTACATGAAAAAATAAACTCAGATCCATCCAAACAGCATGAAGAAAGAAAGATGGAGGGAATTAATCACGAGGATTCTTATACTGCATCTACCCTCTAGTAAATTGAAATGGAGGTAGTTCAGTTATTGTACTCCATTTTAGGAAAAGCAATTGGCACAGTAGGTGTATATACAAACCGAAGACTAGATTGTACTGTTTTCTGATTACAACATTCTGGGGAATATTTAGAACCTTGAAAAGAGGACATAAACTCATGCTACTGAAATGAGCCCTGAATGGAAGACACATAGAGATTTAATAAAAGAATCAATACAGGAATATTGGCAGGGCTATGATTTTTTGTAACCTCTGATATTGTGAAATACTTCAGAATATAGTATACATTGAGACCAAAATTTTTCTGAGAGTATGTTAAGCCCCAAAAAACCTGGAGCTTTCCTTTCTGAGACACATATATATGTATTAAGGCTACCTGGCTGAAATTTAAGCAAAGTGATTAGAGAACAACACTTACCCTTAAGAGTGCCTGCTCTTAAGAGAAAGATGAATTGCTCCCATATAATGATATTTAAACTTAAATGTGAGGTATCATTTTATTTTCAAACATGTCATACCCTTGCATTAATCCATGTATTTATACAACTATGCATGCACCACTGAAGCTGTGCTTGTCTGTGTATAGGCACAGAAAAAAATATTTTTAATAAAGAGAGTCACCAAATGTCAATGATGGATGCACACCAAAGAAAAACATTGAACTATATATTGATTTGACCTGTGAAAAGTTTAACATCTCAGGATATATCCCTTAGTATAAAAAGACAATAAAAAGTAAAGAGTTGTATAATCTAAGTGTTACTGAGAATTGAAGTACCTAAAAAGTTTTTAGAATTTTATTGAGTATTTTTGCATTGATATTAACAAGGGAAACTGTTCTGAAGTTTTCTTTATTTGATGGGTCTTTGTGTGCTTTAGGTATAAGCCTAATTGTGGCTTCATAGAATGAATTGGGTATTGTTCCTTTCTGCTTTGTAGAATAGTTTAAGTTGTATTAGTATTGGGTCTTCTTTGAACACCTGATAGAATTCAGCACTAAACCCATCTGGTCCTGTGCTTTTTTTTTGGGTGGTGGTGGGGAGAATTTCAATATCTGCTTCTATTGCTTTAGGGATTATGGGACTGTTCAGCAAACTGAATCCAAGAACACATCAAAACAATCATCCAACATGATTAAATGGGCTTCATCTCAGGGATGCAGGAATGGTTCACTATATGGAAATCAATCAACATAATCTACTGCATAAACATGCTCAAAGGGGGAAAAAATAACACATGATCATCTCCTTAGATTCTGAGAAAGCATTTCACAAAATTCAGTATCACTTTATGTTATAAGTCTTGGAAGGATCAGGATTTCAAGGCCCATACCTAAATATAGTAAAAGCAATATATATAGCATATCAGTAGCCAACATCAAACTAAATGGGGAAAAACTTGAAGCAATACCATTAAAATCAGGGACTAGACAAGGCTGTCCACTCCCTCCCTATCTATTCAATATTATATTTGAAGTTCTAGCTAGAGCAATTAGCCAAAAAAAAAAAAAAAAAAGATCTAAGGGATACAAATTGGAAAGGAAGAAATCAAAATATTTGCAGATGATATGATAGCATATTTAAGTAACTCCAAAATTCCACCAGAGAATACCTCAACCTGATAAACAACTTCAGTAAAGTGGCTAGATATAAAAATTAAATCAAACAAATCAGTGGCCTTCCTCTACTCAAAAGATAAACAGACTGATCATAGGATTAGGAAAGAACACCCTTCACAATAGACACAAATGTTACAAAGTATCTTGGTGTGACTAACCAAACAGGTAAAAAAAAATCTATATGACAAGAACTTCAAATCTCTGAAGAAAAAAAGTGGGGAAGAGCCTTGAACACATGGACACACAGGAAAATCTCCTGAACAGAACACCAATGGCTTATGCTCTGAGATCAAGAATTGACAAATGGGACCTAATAAAATCGCAAAGCTTCTGTAAGAAAAAGGAAATTGTCAATAGGGGTAAAACAGCAACCAACAGATAGGGAAAATATCTTTATCAATCCTACATCTGATACAGGGCTATTATCCAATATATACAAAGAACTAAAGAAGCTAGAATCCAGAGAATCAAGTAATCCTATCTTAAAATGGGGTACAGAGCTAAACAAAGAATTTCAACTTGGGAATATCTAATGGCTGAGAAGCACCTAAAGAAATGTTCAACATCCTTAGTCATCAGAGAAATGCAAAACAAAACAACCCTGAGGTTCCACCTCACACCAGTAAGAATGGCTAAGATGGAAAATTCAGGTGACTTAAGGTGCTGGCAAGAATGTGGAGAAAGAGGAACACTCTTCTGTTATTGCTGGGATTGCAAGCTGGCACAAACACTCTGGAAATCAGTCTAGTGATTCCTCAGAAAATTGGACAAAGTACTACCTGAGGATCCAGCTATATCATTCCTGAGCATATACCGAAAAGATGCTGAAACATATAACAAGGACACCTGCACCACTATGTTCATAGAAGTCTTATTTATAATAGTCAGAAGCTGGAAACAACCCAGATGTCCTTCAACAGAGGAATGAATACATAAAATATATTACATTTACACAATGGTGTATACTCACTTATTAAAAGTAGTTAACTCATTAAAGTCTTAGGCAAATGGATGGAATTAGAAAATACCACCCTGAGTGAGGTAACCCTGTCACAGAAGAACACACATGGTATGCACTCACTGATAATGGATAGTAGACCAAATGTTCCGAATACCCAAGATATAATTCACAGTACACATGAAGCTCAAGAAGAAGGAAGACCAAAATGTGGGTGCTTTGGGATTCTTCAAAGGGGACCAAAATACCCAGGGGAGTAAATAAGGAAACAAAATGTGGACCAGTGACTGAAGGAAAGGCCATCCATAGACTGCCCCACCTGGAAATCCATCCAATATACAGTCACCAAACCCAGACCCTATTGTGGATGCCAAGAAGTCCATGCTTATAGGAGCCTAATATAGCTATCTCCTGAAATGCTCTACTAGAACCTGAGAAATACACAGGCAAGTACTCTCAACCAACCATTAGATTGAGCACAGGGTCCCCAATGGGGTCCACAATGGAGGAGTTAGTGAAAGAACTGAAGGAGCTGAAGGGTTTGCAACCCCATAGGAAGATCACCAAGAGCTTACAAGGACTAATCCACCAACCAAGGAGTGCATGTGGAGGGACCCATGGCTCCAGCTATATATGTAGCAGAGGGTGGCCTTGTTGGGCATCAATGGGAGGAGAGGCCTTTGGTCCTGTGAAGGCTTAATGCCCCAGTGTAGGAGAATTCAAGGGTGGGAAGGCCTGAATGGGAGGGTGATTAGGGGAGCACCCTCATAGAATCAGGGGGAGGGGAATGAAATGGGGTTCTGGGGGGTGACAGGAAAGGGGATCACATTTGAAATATAAATAGGAGGTTGGGGGGACTCTCCAGAATGCACTAGAGACCTGGGAGGTGAGAGACCCTAAGGACTCAAAGGGAAGGATCTTAGATGAAATGCCAGACAGCAGGAAGAGGGAACTTTTTGGGCCCACCTCCAGCACGAAGACAGGGCATCAAGTGAGGGATGGGGTTGCCATCCCACAGTCATATCTCTGGAACATAATTTTTCATGTCTGAAAGAACTACAGTGATGAAAGTGGAGGTGGAGCCTGAGGAAAAGAAGGTCCAGCTCAAGGGGAGGTCCCAAGGCCTGACACTATTACTGAGGCTATAGAGCACTCACAAAAAGGACTCTATCATGACTGCCCTCCAAAAGACCCAACAAGCAGCTGAAAGAGTTAGATGCAGATATTTGCACCCAACCAATGGACAGAAACAGATGACCCCTGTTGATGAATTAGGGAAGGCTGAGAGAAGCTGAGGAGAAGGATGATCCTATAACAGGACCAGCAGTCTCAATTAATCTGGAACCCTGAGATATCTCAAACACTGGACCACCAAATAGACAGCATATACCAGCTGATATGAGGCCCCATTGATATGATATGAGGTTCATTCAGAAATGATGCACCTAACTCTCAAGAGACTGGAGGCCCCAGGGAGTTAAGAGGTCAGGTGATGTGGGAGGTGGGGACATCCACATGGAGACAGGGAATGGGAAGGAGGTAAGGGATGTGGAACAGTCGGGGGTGGGGGGGTGAGGATAAAACATGGAGTGTAAAAAATTAATTAATAAAAGAAAAGTCAATGAAAAAAAAAAGACATCTAGGCCAAACCTGTGTGGTTGAGTAAGTGTCTCTGGTAGGATGTAGAGACTTTTGGGTGTATGTCTAAGAGTCGTATGTTGAACATTGAGGTAAATCTATCTCTGGCTTTCGATAATAGTTGTTCAAATTTTCAGTCTCACCAGTAATAGATGAGTACTTCTCTTATTCTACATCTTACTCCACGGACAAAGAACTTGTCATTTGTTTTATTGATCTTGGCCACTGTGACTGGTTTGTGATAAAATTTCAAAGATAATTTTCATTTTATTTTTCTGGTGACTGAGGCTGTTGAATATTTCTTTAAAGGTTTCCCAGAAAAGTGTGTTTCCTCTTCTAAGAATGCTGTTTAATTTTTTAAATTGGGTTGTGTGTGTTTTCAATGTCTAGATTTTATAGATTTTTTTTTTCATAGATTTTGGATATTAGCCCTCTATCAGGTGTGCATATAATAACAATCTCTTTCCATTTTGTAGCATGCTGGTTTGTCAAATTGATGGAACCTTTGCCATACTTATTAATTTCATGAAGTCCCATTTATTAATTGTTGTTATTACGTTGTGCTGATAGTTTCTGTTTAGAAAGGTGGTTTTTGTTTGTTTGTTTGTTTTTCCAATGACTTCATATTTCAAGACTAATCCCCTTTATCTTTTATTGGGTTCAATGTATCTGGTTTCATGTTTAGGTCTTTGACTCATTTAAAGTTAAATTTTATACAGAATTTTAAATATGGATCTATTTGGATTTACATGAAACATTTCTTTTTGACAAACACCACTGTTAAAAATGCCATCTTTTTATCTTATGTGTTTCTGGGTTCTTTAGAAAAAATTGGATATCCATAGGTATGTGGATCTATGCCTGTGTCTTCAATTCAAATCCATTGATCAACATGTCTGATTTTATTCCAATTATATGTTGCTCTTATTACTATAGCTCTGAAATACAATGTAAGGTTGTGATAGTATATGTCTATAAAGAAGGAGAGGCAGAGAAAACAAATGAAATCAAGATTTTTGTTTGAGGGAGTTTAAGAGTAACTGAGATTTATATTTGCAAATCTCTGCCAATAAAATTATAGTTCATTAAAAGAAAGGAATGTAGGATACATAATTTAAGACTTATATGTCTAATAAATCTGCCATTTTCCCTTTACAAATAAATCCTAACAGCTGATCAATATTATTTTATTGTATATTATCATATTTTTCCTCTTTTTGTTATGAATACTTACATATAGAAATTTCTTTACATTTCTCGTGAAATTCCTTGTCTTCAATCTAGTATTTAAGCCAAAATAATATTGTCCATTATTTACATTCCATAACAGCAAAAAATGTAGTTTTAATTCTAGTTTTAATATCTGTGCCCTATTTCCAAACCACACTTATAATCAGTCTCTACATTCTTCATGATTTCATACAGGATTCTCAATTAAGAATATTCCATGAGTTTATAATTGCAACTCCAAAATAGCAAGTTATAAGCCAGATTTAAAAATTGTACTGATTTACTATTGTATTATATAATGAAAATAATTATTTACTCTTTTAACTCTAGAAATTCCAAAAAATTGAACATTGGATACTGAACTCACTATTAAATGTTAATTTTATAATATAGAATAGTCTTAAGTGGGTTTTGCTCCATGAATAAGAAAGTACAGCATTGTTGAAAACGTTGGTTTTGCAGCATCTATTTAACTCTTCATTTTTATGGGAGCTGACTGTGCCTTTCACATATTCCTTCCATGATACTTACCAAGGTATTAACCCATGGTGCTTTGTTAATCCCAATTGATATCTTCGTAAGAAAAACAATGGCATTTCCTGGGGTCTTAAATGCTACTTGTAATCAGTATTTTTCTTTGAATCTATAGTGAGGGGAAATGTTATTAATTGTTAGTTGTCACTTTTGATGTTCTCAAGTGTCAAGAAATTTTAAATAAGCTGTAAAATGTGACAAAATGGTTTTGTGGAATTCTTTTGATTATTTAGATTTTTTACAGAAAAACAACAGCCTTCAGAAGACTTGTCAAAGCCACACTGTGATTGTGTCAGTGTGTCACACTCAAAGTCCCCTTCACTCATGATGCAGATATTAGAACTTAGTCTACATTATTTGTGAAATTATAGCTCTAATGATAGAACATAGACCTAATTTTCTCACACCCATTATCACAACAGTGTCAACAGTCAAATGTAATATGTTCTTCAAATCTTGAATATTAGTCATATTTTAAATTGAACTTCTGGACCTCTATTATCTTTTAAATCATCTCTCTCTCTCTCTCTCTCTCTCTCTCTTTATATATATATATATATATATATATATATATATATATATATATATATATATATATATATTTGACTTAAACTAACAACAAACTATAGAGCAAGGTCAAATTCTTAAACTTACTTTCTTTTTTTTTTTTTATCTCTTTATTAGATATTTTCTTCATTTACATTTCACATGTTATCCAGAAATTTTCCCTTACCCTCCCGCATCCCCTCCCTGCTGCCCTACCCACCCCCTCCCACGTAATGGCCCTGGCGTTCCCCGGTACTGGGGCATATAGAGTCTGTATGACCAAGGAGCCTCTCCTCCCAATGATGGCCAGTTAGGCCATCTTCTTCCATATATGCAGCAAGAGACATGAGCGCAGGGGGAACTAGTTAGTTCATGTTATTCTTCCACCTAGAGGGTTGTAGACCCCTTCGGCTCCTTGGATACTTTCTCTAGCTCCTTCCTTGGGAGTCCTGTGTTCCAACTAATAGCTGACTGTGAGCATCCACTTCTGTGTTTACCAGGCACTGGTATAGCCTCCCACAAGACAGCTATATCAGGTCCCTTTCAGCATTATCTTGCTGGCATATGCTATAGTGCTTATTTTGGTGGCTGATTATGGGAGGGATCCCTGGAAGCCGCCGTCTCTGGTTGGTCTATCCTTTTGATTCAGCCTCACACATGATCTCTGTAACTCCTTCAGTGTGTGCTTTGTTCTTAGTTCTAGGAAGGGGCAAAGAGACCACATTTTGAACTTCATTCTTCTTGAGATTCATGTGTTTAGTAAGTTGTATCTTGGGTAGTCTAGGCTTCTGGGCTAGTATCCAGTGAGTACATGTTATGTGAGTTCTTTTGTGATTGGGTTACCTCACTCAGGATGACACCCTCCAGATCCATCCATTTGCCTAGGAATTTCATATATTCATTGTTTCTAATAGCTGAGTAGTACTCCATTGTGTAAATGTACCAAATTTTTTTGTATCCATTCCTCTGTTGAGGGACATCTGGGTTCTTTCCAGCTTCNGGCTATTATGAATAAGGCTGCTATGAACATAGTGGAACATGTGTCCTTATAACCAGATGGAAACTCTTCTGGATATATGCCAAGTAGAGGTATTGCTGGATCTTCCGGTAGTACTATGTCCATTTTTCTGAGGTACCGCCAGACTGATTTCCAGAGTGGTTGAACAAGCTTGCAGTCCCACCAACAGTGGAGGAGTGTTGCCCTTTCTCCACATACACGCCAGCATCTGCTGTCACCTGATTTTTTGATCTTAGCCATTCTTACTGGTGTGAGGTGGAATCTCAGGGTTGTTTTGATTTGCATTTCCCTGATGATTAAGGATGTTGAACATTTTTTCAGGTGCTTCTCAGCCATTCTGTATTCATCAGTTGAGAATTCTTTGTTTAACTCTGTGCCCCACTTTTTAATGGGGATATTTGATTTTCTGGTGTCCACCTTCTTGAGTTCTTTATATATATTGGATATCAGTCCCCTATCCGATTTAGGATTGGTAAAGATCCTTTCCCAATCTCTTGGTGGTCCTTTTGTCTTGTTGACAGTATCTTTTGCCTTACAGAAGCTTTGCAACTTTATGAGGTCCCATTTGTCAATTCTCGCTCTTATAGCACAAGCCATTGCTGTTCTATTCAGGAATTTTTCCCCAGTGCCCATATCGCCAAAGGACAGATAAAAGAATGAAATAAATAAGCCAAGTAAAATATACAAAATACTTGTAAATGAAAATAAAAGTTTACAGTCAGGTAGTGGTGGCACATGCTTTTAATCCCAGCACTTGGGAGGCAGAGGCAGGTGAAATTCTGAGTTCGAGGCCAGCCTGGTCTACAGAGTGAGTTTCAGGACATCCAGGGCTATACAGAGAAACCCTGTCTCTAAAAATTAAATTAAAAGAAAATATAATATAATATAAAATAATAGTTTACTAGTTGTATCACAGGCATATAGATGACATGTTTTATTAGTATAATTCAAAATTCTACTAGTAAACAAAAATTAATATTAGTGTGTATAAACTTATCATGCAGGGTATATTCAAATACTAAAAAGGTGGTCTTTGTATGCTAAAGCTAATGCAGTGCAATCAGAATGTGCTAATCCCTGAAATTTCCTCAAATTCAGGAAATTCAACTATATAATTGGTGATGGAAAACTGCTTTTATGCTCTACTCATAGATAAATGAAAAAGAAAAAAGAAAAATTGGTGTGCATATAAAGCACTCTCAGGAAGAAAATTTGTTATCTACCTCATAAAATGATATTGGGTAAACTCATTTTATTTTGTTTGCAAGTTTCTTTCTATCAATAATCTGTACTTCTCACAATTGTGCAATTAACTGTATATTATCATGGTACATTGTATCCATCTGGTATTTATTCATAAAACTATCTATCTATCTATCTATCTATCTATCTATTCATTTATTATTTAGTGATTTGTGTGTGAGTGTGTATGTGTGTACCTGTGTGTGACTGGTGTATGTGTGCATATATGTTCATGTGTGTGCTTTCACAAAGAGGCCAGAGGTAGACATCAAGGATCCTGCCCTACCAGTCTTACACTATTACACCGAGATAGCATTTCTCACTAACCTTGAAGCTCATAGTTTTTAATAGCATGGCAGGGCAGAGATGTCTTAGGAGTTATAATCCATAGAAAAACTAATTTCTTCATATGTATATAAATGTATTAAAGCAGTTTTCTATAATTATTTTTAACTAAAAAAAAAAAAAAGTAAGAAAGAAAGAAGTGTAACGAATGAGGTTGTCATCCACTAATACCTCCAAGGAGCCAGGAAAGATACAAGTGACTCATTCTATGAATAGATGAATCTCCCAGTTCCATCCTTAGGGACACAATAAGGTTAATGTTCCTAGAGAAGTAGAGATACTTTGGTGCAAACTTGTGGACAAAGATTTAGGAAGCTTTATCTGTGATCAAATAACAGAAGCCTTCAACTACATTAACGTTATGTGGTCTACTTTCTTTTGTAGTTATAAATACACCATTTAGTCAAACTTTAGTAAATGCTGAGAAAAGAATCATACACTATTGGAAGCAATATGGTAACAGGATGTAAAGAAAAAGCTCAGAAGCAAAACGAAGTCATTTGAGGTCATATTTGTATCAGTCCTGCTATGTCTGGATAGTACTGTTTCCTCAACTGAAGTAGTCAGAATCACTTCGTGGAGTTGGAATGGAAACCTACTTGGACATGCAACATTAATTTTCTCTGATGGTGTGTCACTGGATATACCAACCACACTCCAAGGCAGGCCCCAGGCCCAGAAGTAAGAAGTTAGCCAACACAAAATTGACCTCATGTTTTGCTTTGTTTGTGAGATTTTTGTTAGTGTATATTATCTATTTCCTTCTTTCCTTCCTTCCTTCCTTCCTTCCTTCCTTCCTTCCTTCCTTCCTTCCTTCCTTCCNTCCCTCCCTCCCTCCCTCCCTCCCTCCCTCCCTCCCTCCCTCCCTCCCTCCCTCCTTTCTTTCTTTCTTTCTTTCTTTCTTTCTTTCTTTCTTTCTTTCTTTCTTTCTTCCTCTCTTCTTCTCTTCCTCTCCTTCTTTCTTTTTTCCTTCCTTCCTTTCTTTCCCTTTCTCTTTTCCTTTTTTGAGATATAGAGACACAAATGTGACTAGAGAGAGAAAAAAGAGAAAATGTGAAATAAGGTTGGTAGAAAGGTAAAAATTATATGGCAAGACTTGGGAAAAGGGAAAATATGATCAATTATTACATGAAAAATCATTTTTCAAAAGAATAATATGACTAGTTTCATTATCTCTTAATGAATTTTTCCTTTAATTTATTTACATTTTCAGGTTTATTAGAATATCTAAGATTAATCTTTGTTGTGATTCACAAAGCTATTTATTCCATGAATAATGGAAGTGTTTCTGAATTCTTTTTATTCATCTAAATAATATAAAATACTTAATTTTCCTAGTCAATGGTTCTGAAAACATAGATTAAACTTCCTCTGGAGTGACCTACCCCTAACAAAGAATAATAAAAGCTTTAAAAAAATAACCCAACTGATAGGTTTATGATTTAAAAGGAGGATATTAGGTCAATACATCAAGTCCCCATAGAAGAGTTGTAAGAGGTAAAATATCCAAGCCAAGAACAAGGGGGACCAATGAACCAGTGCTTTTTCTGCAGCTAAACTTTTCTCCTTTCTCAATGGCTAAAGTATAAATTCCCATTAAATAAAATATTCATTGTGAGTTCTCTAAATCCTTCTGAACTTTTATTTGTTTATATTCACACAAAACTTTTTTAAGTTGATTCCTTACAAATATATATACTTTTCATTCTGTTCTTTGAATTTCAAGTGTATAGTTGGTTAGTAACTATCTATGTCCCTTTAATTAGTAAGTAGTAAATTTTAGGAGATAGAGGTGCAGATTATGCATAAGGACCTGGGTTTCTACACAGACTTGATTAAAAAATACTTTGTTAGAAATATCTTTTTATATCTCATAATTTCCAACACAATTATAATTATCATAGTAACAATTATCCCTGTTGCCAAAGCCTGTATAAATATTATAAATATTTTTGTACAGTCACTTCAGAATGAATGATGTTAACAGGAAAATAGATGGAATGTGCTGTTTCTTTAGCAACCTGATTTTCATAAAGAAGACAGAACATTTATCTCGAAGATAATTCTTTGTGGACTAGAGTCTATAACTATAATGAGGGGGCACACTTAAACTGCATGTACTATTCAAGGGTCAGTGTGATTTGTAAAATATGTGAAAAAAAAAGTAATGATCTCAGAGGCTTTCAGGCTGATTAGAATCATAAAACTTCAATGATACTAAATTTAATAAAATATCTCTTGACAGTTCAGTTTAATACAGAAGGACTTAGAAAGAATTAAAACTAAATTATATTTGTGCTAATAACTCAATTCATAATCAAATATACACAAAGTTTCTGAGAACTGAAGATATCTCAGTATTGTGATTAAGTAATTGAAAACATGAAATTTGAATAGTAAACTTAAAAATATTAAATTTATTTACAATTTACTGGTTGTGTGGAACATATAATTAAATTTTCATAAAACATGTAAAAGGTACAAGACATTCAAAACTGTTAAATAATTTTTGCAGACACACTTGGGGATCCATTCCATATGCAAACACCAAATCCAGACACTATTGCTGATGCTAAGAAGTGCTTGCTGACAGGAACCTGATATAGCTTCTCCTGAGAGGCACTGCCAGATCCTGACCAATTCACAGGTGGATGCCCACAGAGAAACATCAAAGACACAGGGACACCAATGGAGGAGTTAGGGGAAGGACTGAGGAGCTGAAGGGGCCTTGTCTGGCATCAATGGGAGGGGAGGCTCTTAGTCCTCTGAAGGCTTGCTGTCCCAATATAGGGGAATGTTAGCACTGTAAGGCAGGAGTGGATGGGTGAGTGGGAGAGAGGAGTAAGAGGGGATGGGATAGTGGTTTGCAGAGGGATAACTAGGAAGGGAGATAACATTTTAAATGTAAACAAATAAAATATCCAATTAAAAAATAAAAATAAAATTCTTCCTATAAAAACAAAGTTGAGTTATAAATAGAGTCCATCAATCTTAATGTAGGCCTCCTTTGAAATACCAAAACTTTAAAAATTTTTGATAATATATGATAACAATTTGATAATATATGACTAATATTATGATATCACTGAAGCAAACAATATCATAAAATTACAATGTGTGCATCAACTCAAACTATTTAGATAGTAATATTCTTTTAACTTGGGAAATAGCACTTCTACTACTCAGAAAGAAAAAGTTATACTACAGTGGCAGGAATTCTATGAAATCTTTAAAACTCTCCCTATGAGCCTATGAAGTAGCAAATGTCTCTTCCACTATAAAAGGAAGAGAAAATAATAGCTGTATCGCTTGAGAAAGCTTGTGCTCAATTTTATAAGTCTTGGGAGAAAAGGAAGAATTGTTTGATTTTTAGATAGGAAAAGCTTCAATGCTGCTGGCTTTGAATTAAAGGGGGCTGAACCAAATTCACTCAACAGAATAATGAAAGCTTTAAAAAAATAACCCAACTGATAGGTTTATGATTTAAAAGGAGGATATTAGGTCAATACATCAAAATGACATATATGCATGCTAATAAATTGAAGATATATTCTACATAGTACTTCTCATGTTACATAGAATAAAGTATATTGGTTTAAAGTGCCTTCCTTAAAATAATGATGATAAATGAAAGATTATTCTTAGTTTCTGACTGTAAGGCCTAAACAGAACTGTTACCATCCTTGTTGACACCGCAAATTTTATATAATAAATGAATGATAAACATCCATTTATTGTAATATATGACAAGTATATATTATTGCCTAAAATATAACAAACATATATTCTGGCACACAGCTCAAATATATCCACACATTATTGCACACAATTGAAATTAAAGTGACAAATTAGTAAGATCTCCTTTCTACCTAGTATGAGTATTTCCCTGTTGCCAAAATATATAGACATCATAGAACACTAGGAAATGGAGCATATAAGTTAAACTAATGTATACATATTTGAACTATATTTTTATGATAGTTTCTTCACCAGCAGAACACTTGGAATTCCTGTGACAGCATTCATGTTTAACTACCTCCTCACCTAAAAAAAAAAATGAGGTATTTGCAACCATTATTTATATTCATAAATTATCCAAAGTCTACTATTCTCAATGTCTTATTGTATATACAATGGATCATTAAGAGTAATAGCTACTAAAGAAACCCCTAGTAAGTTTTTTCAAGTTTAATTCTAATACCCAGACTTGAGAATCTCACAGTTCTCAATTGGCTAAAGCACTGCCAATTACAAATGTACTTGTAAAAGTATATCTAAGTATTAACAAGTCATATATTAGAATTCAACTTCATTCCCTTTATCATGAGACAAATTACAAACAGAGTTCCCAAGGTTGTAGATGGCTCAGTGTATACAGTGACTTCTGGATAAGCATAAAAAGCAGAGTTCAGATCCCATAACAAAAGTACATGATAAACACCTAGCTTAAGTACAAAACACCTAGCTTAAGATGGGGGTCCAACAACAATCTCAGTTCTTAGAAGGCAGAAATGAGGAGTAACCTAGCTGGATAAGTCAGGAATATGAAGGAGGCTCTGCCTGAATGTGTAAGGTAAATGTGTAAGCCATCAAGAAAGGCATCCAGCATCAAGCTTTGACCTTCATGTATAAACTCCATGGACCCTTATCTTCAAGTGCTCCCTTATACATGCAAATATCAAAGTTAACAACATTAGCATGGAAGAAAACAATTCAGAAAAATTTAAGAATAAAAAAATACAAATAAAACTCATATGCGGGGCTGGTGAGATGGCTTGCGGGTAAGAGCACCCGACTGCTCTTCCGAAGGTGATAAGTTCAAATCCCAGCAACCACATGGTGGCTCACAACCATCCGTAACGAGATCTGGCGCCCTCTTCTGGAGTGTCTGAAGACAGCTACAGTGTACTTACATATAATAAAATAAATCTTAAAAAAAAAAAGACAACTCATATGCAAACTCAAAATTTGTATACGTAAAGGCAGAAGACAACCATCCAGTGTTAGAGAATTTTACTCATCCACTCTATGAATTGTTGGTCCATGATTAAGATCCTAAAAATCATATTTATTCTCACGCAACAGTGGAGGCAATCTTCTGCATGAGAGCCAAGCTGAAGCCTGCCTAAGAGCCTAGAGTTTGGTGATGCAGACATTGACAGCCAATCAGGAACTGTCGTTTGGAGGACAAGATTGTTTGGACAAACCGGACTCAAGTGGAAAGTATAAAGGGCACTCCTTAAGAGTTAATAAATGGAGCTTGCTTCTGCATTCTCACCTGCTCCAGGAGTCTGAGTCCTTGTGTCACCCTCTGCCCCCAAGGGGGATGGTGGGAATGACAGAGGACTTCGGCAACACTGAATGTGTAAATATTAAGACCAATATTTCTGGATCCACTCTAAATTCATTTGTCAGTATTTATGCTTGAACATGAACTCCTGGGTCTGATCATAGGACATCCAGAGGCTCCCTGAATGGGCTCCAAGCTGACTCCTATGATATGCTCCATGGAAAGAACTCATGAAGGCTATTTCAGTGGTAAGAAGCTTAGCAACAATGAAAGCATAGATTTGGGGCAGCATCTTGACCATTCTGATTATCCTATAGACTCAAGACAACACCAGGAATGTACAACAAAGGTCATTAATAACAGTCATCTATAGGTACCTGTCACAGTTATTGGTTAGTGATTTAAATTTATTTACTATTCTCCTGAAATTATTTATCTTAATATTGCTGCTAAAAAAAAAAAAAAAGTAGCAAAACTAAATTAAGACACTCTTATACACGTTTTGAGCAGTCGTTTTTTTTCTAATTTCCACCCAGTGGATGGATATCAATTTGGCTCTTATTTAATAAGGTTCTACAAGTGCCATATGCTCTCACATCATACATATGAAAACTATGCTTCCTTTTAATAAAGATTTATGAGTTAAAATCATTACAATTTGCAAATACCTGTAACTTTTACTGATCATCCTAAGCTTAAAGCCAATTAGAGGTTTTGCATTCTATAGACTCTAAATGGTCTTTTTATATGTATGCACATCAAGAAAAGCTTGCTATGTATAAGGGTTTATGTAATAACATTCTCAATATTTATTCAAGATTTCAGTTCAACATATTCAACTAGGAATTTGTTTGATATTCTTTCCATGGTTTAGATCAAAGATAATTATCGGAGCTAAATATCTATATATTTTCTCCATTATAAAAGACTTCCAGATACTATATTAATAATTGGCTTTTCTGCTTCTCCATTTTTCACTTTAGGGGAACTCTTATAATATATCTACGCTATGATCATGTTTCTTTTTAATTCCATGATATATCTGCTGTTTTTTTCCTCAGGTATTTATGAACACAATATCCTTCCTATGTACAGACATTTCACTGTTGTATTATGCAATTATTTAATGGTTAGTTTATCTGTTTTAAAATATCAACTTGATTTTTTTCCCCCAGTATATATCTGGTTTCTTTTCTTTCTTTCTTTCTTTTTTCTTTTTTTTTTTTTGACTTTTTTTTTGTTTGTGTTATTTTATTTTATTTTTTTAATTGACATTTTAAACCTTTAGAAGAGACTCTTGCTGTGAGGTCTATTTTCTTCTTTAGATTTAAAAATCTCTAACAGGGTAAATATGTGCCACTCTGCGCAGTTCTCCCAAATGACTGACAAGTTGGAGCCTTCATCCTTATCCAGTAGCAGTACTGAAAATCAGTTAGGTCATAAACATGTTAGATGAACATTCATCATTAATAAATGTTTGAGTTCTTATCTGAGTGGATTATTTTGAAGTAGTATATAGTTAAATTCAGTCTTTAGGTTGAGTCTTGTACTTTCTCTCTTGTCCCCTCTGAATCTATTTCTTACCCTGCACAGGTGAACATCTTCAGTTTGCTGCATTATTTACCGTTTTAAATATGGTATGCTATCCACTCAAAAACAGAAGAGCTACCTTCTCTAAAGGGGATCTGCCTGCTCTGAAGACAGGGGCCCTGTCACATATTTTGTAATGACAATAAAAATCTAAAATATTTTTTCTACTGTTTTATATTGTTTTAGTCATAAGCTTTTCCCCAGCATCTCTTTATTTACCAAGAGTAACACAGAACCTATATGATCTTGGCATTTAGATAAACAGTTTTAGGGTTTTTTTTTTGTAATAATGTCAATGTGACCAAAAATATTTCTTAGCAGTTGATGCTTAAGGTTGTAACTGCTTAGAGGTTTTATTAGTAAACATTCTCAAAACTGAAATCATTGAACTTTCAAAAAGAAAGTAATACTGTAAAACTAACATATTAGACATCATAACTTAATACTGTATGCTGTGTTAATACTTTAACAAAAATTCAAATCAGAAGTCTAATCATTTCAATATTTTTATTTTTATTATTTTATGTGTGTAGGTGTTTTGCTTGCATGTATAACATAAATGCAGTGCCTGTGGAGCCGAAAATGTAAATCAGATCTTGGACCAGAGAAAATTGTGAGCTGCTATTGGATGGTGGGAACAAATTCTGGTCCTCTGGAAGAGCAGCTAGTGCTCTTAATTGCTGAGCCATGTCTCCAGCCATCTTCCCCAATATGTTTACAATGTTTATTGTTTAAAAAAAATAGAGAAAATAATGTAAAATAAAATTGTCTGCAGAGTCATAGTTAAGCTATTTCTCAGGTATAATAGTTTTGTTCTTCCAAGCACTCAGGCAAATGTTTGTATCCCAAGAAAGTCATTTTAGCACACTGCTATTCTGTAGTAACAGAATGATAAGCTTCTGCTAAAAGAAAAATGAATTTCCTAAAGGAACTGGCCTAAGCCACAGAACTCAAGAAGGTTAACAAGCTGAAGGACACAATTAAGGATGCTTTAATCTCACTTGGGAGGGAGAAGGATACAATCACAGAGGCAGAGGAAAGGATGGACCTGGGTGGGAGAGGGGAAGGAGAAGGGAAAGGGGGAACATGATCAGGTATTGGGTGAGGGAAACAGGACAGAAGCCATAAGGACTTGCAGAATGAATGGAAATATTCAACATTGGAGGGTGGGGGATAGGAGGACTCTAGAAAGTACCAGAAATCTGGGAGATGAAGTACTCTGCGGACTCAAAAAGAGAGATCTTAGATAAAATTTCTAGCAATGGGGAGAGTGAACTTTTAGAGTCCACCTCCAATACAAAGAGAAGGCATCAAGTGGAGGGAGGGGGTTGCCATCTCACAGTCAAAAATTCTGACCCAGATTTGTTCCTGTCTAAAATACTTACAGGGACAAAAGTGTCCTATAGAAAGAATCTCTTTGAGCACCACCTGTCAATTAAAAACAAAACAAAACAAAAACAAACAAACAAACAAAAAACATGGCTAATGAGCTGAGGCAGGAAACGGGAGGAGTGACACTGGCAAGGAGACAAGTGACAAGTCAAGGAGATATGCAGAGGAGAATGATGTAAACCAGCAGGTAGAGGAACTTGGAGAGATGCTGAGAGAGATGCTGAGGAAACGAGAAAGAGGAAGCAGGCCAGAACTGAACCAGAGGTAACTAACTAAATGGTAGACACAGACTAGATTAAATGGTGAAATAAGTTAAGAGCTAGTCAGAGAATGAGACAAAGTTCATGGCCTAGGCATTTAATGATAACTAGTCTCAGAGTCTTCATTCTGGGAGTCAGGCCTGGGAAAAGAAAACTTGAAAATTAAAAATTATTTTGGTAGTATTCAACTCAATTTGTCATCTCTAAACATCCAACTCAATTTGTCATCTCTAAACACACATACACACACACACACACACACACACACACACACACACACACACACACACACATATATATATATATATATATATATATATATATATATATATATATATATATATATAATACACACAATAATAATGTTCAAATCATGAAGTGGAAAGGAGTGAGAGTACATGGAAAGAACGAGAATGGTGGAGAATGTCAAGTGGAAATGTTACAATTCTCATAATCATGTGTGATGTCCTTAAAGTTGTAGTAACTGTCTATTAAGTTTTAAAATCAAGATGGAAAGTAGAATCTGATATGTCAACTAGCAAGGCATCTTGGCCTAGGAGGAAGTATATGTACACTAAACACTAGTAAGCAAAAACGGTTGGACTTGTTCTACTCACTAACACAAAGGAGGCCTACCAGCCTGTCTTTGGACATAGCACAGCACAGACCAGGGTGTCTTTGACGTTATCACAGTGAGTAGTAAAACTGCCAACTTTGAGGGTCACTGTAGAAGTAGGCCTTAGAAGAAATCAAATAAGCCATGGAATAGCAACTCTGCCTTAACCCTTAGAACTTGATAACCAATGGAATTGCAGGTAGCCTTAGTTTCCATACATGTGGGCTAGAATTTGTGATTCTCTTGAAAGCAACCACCCTCATGGATTATAAACAAATAGTGGTAACTTCTACATATATTTGCCAGGCACCTCCTTGCTTGCTATTGAAAACAACTGCATGCTATTTTCCTGTTTCAGTGGTATAAGTGACACACTCTAAAGTGAAGCTCTCAGTCTAATTTGTGCACTCTAAATCACATTAATAAAACTGGACAGAATCCACAGGGTTTAATTATTGAAGGGAAATGGTACATTTCAGAACTGGCCAAGACAGAATGCCAAGAGACCAATAAATTCCATGAACAACGGACTGGGTTAACATTAAAAGCAAGCAACTCTTGGGAATCCTTTGGCTTCTATGCTGGTACATGGGGCACAAGACCCATAGATATGATGACTGAGAGTGTAGCATGCTTTATTTATATAACTCTAAGAAATAATCAGGGGTGTAGTTGACATCTGGCTAGTCAAGGTTTATCATTGATTAGGGACAATCATGATGCTTTAGCCAAACAGTACAAATATCATGCAATGGTGTTAGGCACCATGCCATCCTGACTATTATACCTCACAGCACAGCACTGTACATGATTCCCTGTCATTGCCATCAGCATTGACATCCAGTCCAAAAAAAAAAAAAAAAAAAGGACCAAGAATCGATTAAGGATCCTCTGTGTGGTTCCAAAAACTGTGACAGTAGTTTGCTGTTTGGTAGAAACTACCCATATAGCTGCCACTGAGAGTACTATATAGCCTCTGTTTGTTTCATCCATAAAGTGTCACTCTGTACATAAGACATTCCAGTGACAGAACCCTTATTCTCCAATCTTCAGTGGTGAACAGTGGGAACTCCTGAAAAAATTCAAGTAATGAGAATTCCCTGATTAATGCATTAATATCATTGTGTAAACTATTTCAAGGTTTATCTTCTTTAATTGTTGCACTTGCGTGCTATGGACATTATTCTCAACAGGATGAACTATTTTGGATGACAACCTGGAAATAGAAATGAAGCATATCAGATGAAAGCCTAGTGGCACATGATCCTGTATTATCTGGTTTCTGAAAATGTAAATAACTATATTTGTTTCTTATAAATGAGCCTAACCCTGTCATTACTTTTTGTTAATGAAAATCAAATAGATTCACTTAGGATAATTTATACCTTAGGACTAGATTGCATTTGACCTGCTTTTAATGCTTTTAGTGCAGCATCTGGAATATTCTAAGAATTCTACATGTGAAAGTTACTACATAAAATAATGAGGAAAAACACAGGCCACAAGGATGGAGGTTTGATTAAGGCTAGGAATATCTACTATAAATATAAATATAAATATAAATATAAATATAAATATAAATATAAATAGGATACTTTCTCAGTATAGTGTATAATTATAAGTATTATATTATATAATTATATTATATTATAATATATATTATATGTTATTATTTTTTAAAATTATATATTATTAAATTATATATCTCAGTATACTGTATAATTATAAGATATATATATATATATATATATATATATATATATATATATATATATATCACCAACAATATATGTATACTGTAAAAGAAAAGAATAGGATGTGGAAGAAGAGATAAGGAAAAGTCTGAAAGAGTAAAAGAAAATAGGAAGATACAATCATGGAAAAATTCTGATAGTAACACAATGGAACATTCTCAATAAAATACTCCATGACAAGTGCTACAGGGAGAGAAGAAAAATAAAAGAGAAAAATATTCCCAAGTGTCAAAGTATAGAAGTGGCATAGAAACATTTCTTTGGTGAGGATGAGGACTATAGTTATCTCTAGTCTAAGAATATTTTATTTAGAATGTAGTTTCATATTATACTGGTTGAGTAACATGACAGTTGTAGGTTCTCTTCCAAGATCTATGACTTCACTTGTCCTGGGTAGTTGGATAGGTTTCCAGTACCAGGACTGAATTCTGTCTTCCTGTGTGAATCGCATCCCCAAATAGAGCTTTTGGTCATACCAAGTTATGGCTGTCACTCCTGCATCCTTTGGTCACTATTGTGGTCCAGAGTCATCACAGCTGAACTCTTTGTTACTTGTCTCCCCTGGAGGTGTACATGGTATTATGAAAGCTAGTCCTCAGGAGGAGGCTTTCAGATAAGTTTTATCTCAGTGGTCTGTAGACAGTGTTTCTGAAGTGTATAGTGTCTTCAGCAAAGGTCACCTTAGAGTCAGGAACAGCCAAAGGTTAGAGCAATAGCCTGTATAGTTTGGGTAGTATATTGGACAATCCTGTCTGACAACACAAAAGAGGCCTTTTAACACCAGGTGTTGGCCTTTTTTGTTAGGTAGTCTTTGGATCCTGGAGAGAGTATTGTCTCAGATAAGAAATTCTCATTTAAATTATATATATATATATGTATTTATACCCAGACTTAAATAGAATATTGACTTTCAGAGAGGTAGGATGAGGGTCTGAAGCCCATGCTCAAAGTGACACACCTACTCCAACAAGGCCACACTTCCTAATAGTACCACTCCCTGGACCAAGCATAGACCATCCCTCACAGACTGCTCCCTGGACACCATAAGCTTATTCAAACACATGAGTCTATGGGCGCCATACCTAGCCATAACATAATAAAAAAAAGTACATTTAGTCCAACTTCAAAAGTCCTCATAGTCTATAGCAGTCTCAATAAGGTTAAAAGTCCACAGTTCAAAGTCTCTTCTGACATTTATCAAATCACTTAACTGTAATCCCCAACGCAAGACAGAAAGCCAGCTGGACAAACTCTAAACATCTCCATGTCTAATGTGAAAGTGGTCTTCAGATCCCCACTCCTTTTTTTGTTTTGTTTTGTTTTGTTTTGTTTTGTTTTGTTTTGTTTTGTTTTGTTTTGTTTCTCTGTATAGTCCTGGCTGTCCTGGAACTCACTTTGTAGACCAAGCTGGCCTTGAACTCAGAAATCCACCTGCCTCTGCCTCCCGAGTGCCGGGATTAAAGGCGTGCGCCACCACGCCGGGCTTCCCCACTCCTTTTTTATCTTTGTTGACTACAACAAACTTTCTCCTGGACCGGTTCCACGCCTTTCCAGCATTCCTCAGCAGGTATCCCACAGCTCTTTCATCCTTAACATCTTTGGGTCTCCGTGGTAACTTCAACTTCTGATTCCTGAGGCTGTACCCTCAACAATGGCATTTGCTCACTTCTCACAGTGCCAAGCCTCAGCTGCACTCCATGACCCCTTCATACCTCCAATATCAGCACCACCTAGGCACTTCTTACATATTACCAAGTCCAGCTGCAGTACAAGGTAGTACCTTGGCTAATCTCAGCTTCTTTATGCTCTCAGAAAACATTTCCCAGAAGATTTCACCTCAGTGATGATGCTCTTTTCTTTATCACCACTGATTCCTTAGCTCCAGCTAATCAGCATCAATTGTCCCAAGCAGTCCCTTCAATATTCACTCTAAAGCCAGAGCCACATGGCCAAAGCTCCTCCTGTTTGCAGGACCTGGAAAATGGTTTCCTTGTTCTATTACATTATCATCAGCTTTCTGTTTTCCAACTCCTCACTGCGTAAGCTTAGCTGTCCTGGATCTTGCTCTGTACATTGACCTTGAACTCAGAGACCTTCATGCCTGTTTCCTGGGATTAAAGGTTCATACCACAATCCCTAGATTTAAATTTAGTTGGTCAGGACAACATCCCCCTCCCTTAATCTTTTATCTCCTAGAACATAGAATTCAGCTCCATTCAACTTTCTGGTGCCCCTTTAATACTTAAACCATATATTTTGTATTTTTTCCTTTCTTGGCTTTTCATTAAAATGCAACAGAGAGAATGAAAGCAGGCAACCTCGGGAGGTAGGAGGTTGGGGGCAGGGGAAACTGTCCAGAATGTACCAGAGATCTGGAAGGTGAGAGACTCTCAGGAATCAAAAGCAAGAACCTTAGACAAGATTCTCTACAGTGGGGAGAGGAAGCTTGTAGAGCCCACCTCCAGCAGAAAGTCAGAGCATCAAGTGAAGGATGAGGTTGCCAACCCACAATCAAAACTCTGACCTATAATTGCTCCCGTCTGAAAGGACTGCAGGGATGGAAATGGAGAAGAGCCTTAGGAAAAGAAGGTCCAGTGACAGGCCCAAAGTGGGATCCAGCTCAAAGAGAGGTTCCAAGGCCTGACACTATTACTGAGGCTATGGAACACTCATAAAAATGGACCTAGCATGATTGTCCTCTGAAAGATTAAACAAGTAGCTGAAAGAGTCAGATGCAGATATTTGCACCCAATCAATGGATAGAAGCTGCGGACCATGGTTGATTTAGGGAAAAGCTGGAAGATGCTGAGGAGAAGGGCATCCCAGTAGGAGGACAGGCAGTCTCAATTAATCTGGACCTCTGATACCTCTCAAACACTGAACCACTAATCAGGCAGTATACACCAACTGATATGAGACCTCCAACACATATATAGCTGAAGACTACCAGGTCTGGGTTCAGCCAGAGAAGATGCATCTAACTCTTAAGAGACTGGAGGACCTAGGGAGTTTAGAGGTCAAGTGGGGTGAGGGTTGGGGAGTGGGGATATCCCCTTGGAGACAGGGGTGTGGGGAGGAGGTATGGCATATGGAACAGTCAGAGGGTGAACTGGGAGGAGAAATAAATCTAGAGTTTAAAATAAATAATAAATAAATAAATAAATAAATGATTAAAATAAAAAAATACAAATAGATAAAAAGAATTTAGTTACCATATGAGAGAATTTATACCAGGCTGTTTAGAGACTTCCTTTTTCAAAGCAATTAATGTAAATCTCTTCACGTTAACCTCAGGCAGACTCTTTGGCCAATGGCCAAAAGCAGCCACACTCTTTATCAAAATACCACAAAAATAGACTCTATGCCACATATTGAAATTCTTCTCCCCTGAAACCTCTTCCATATACCTACTAGGATTGTCCATTAAGCCTCACTTAGAGGATTCCAGTGCTTTCCAACTCCAAAGTTGCCAATTCCATATTCTGCCAAACAAAAGCATGCTCAGACCTATCATGCTAGTACCCCAGTCCTTGTACTAACTTCTGTCATAGGGTTTTACTGCTGGGAATAGATACCATGACCAAGGCCAGTCTTATAAAAGACAACATCTAATTGGTGCTGGCCATACCTCTTGTCTTAGTCGGGGTTTCTATTCCTGCACAAACATCATGACCAAGAAGCAAGTTGGGAAGGAAAGGGTTTATTTGGCTTACACTTCCATTCAGCTGTTCATCACCAAGGAAGTCAGGACTGGAACTCAAGCAGGTCAGGAAGCAGGAGCTGATGCAGAAGCCATGGAGGGATGTTCTTTAGTGGCTTGCTTCAACTGGCTTGCTCAGCCTGCTCTCTTATAGAACTAAGACTGCCAGCCCAGAGATGGTCCCACCCACAAGGGACCCTTGATCACTAATTGAGAAAATACCTCACAGCTGGATCTCATGGAGGCATTTCCCCAACTGAAGCACCTTTTTCTGTGATAACCTAGCTGTATCAAGCTGACCCAAAAACTAGCCAGTACACCTCTGAATAATGCCACTACCTGAGCCAAGCAACTATCACAGCTATATTAATAGAATGTTTTCTTGTGACTTTCCCAGAGATCGTTACTGTTATTTTTTCCCTTATGTCTCCATTTTCAGGTTTATCTCTCCCTCCCTAGTTAGAGTTCCCCCTTGTGCATTTTCCCATTTCAATGACAGGTACCTTCTATTTCTCTATGCTCCCCAATTCCCCTCTGCTAATGGTCCCATTTCACTTTCCTTGATTTTGTGCCTACTGAAACCATTAGAAAAAAACATAGCCAATCAACGTGCACAGTTGTGGATCCCAGTACTAATAAAAACATCTAAAAAAAAAAAAAAAAACTACCACATCCCTGGCTCAAAGAATGTTGTAGAAATGAGGGAAACAAGATTGAAGAGCTAGAAGATCAGAAAGTTTGCTATGAGATTCTATGTCCTAGGAATCCCAGGAACTACACTAGGAATTCTTAACAGCATGACTGCCTAAACCTAATCTGTATAAAGACAGTGGACATGGCAAAGTGGACTGGGGAAAGCCTATGAGGCCTCAACCCTATATAATTACTACATGCAACTTTAGAATACTCTTTGCAAAATGATATTAGAGTCACTGAAAAAGAAGTAAAAGCAAAAGGTCTACACTACACACACACACACACACACACACACACACACACACACACACACACAGAAAGAGAGACAGAGACAGAGACCATTTCTTCTAGAAAAATATGAAAAAAATAGATTAGAATAGAATACAAAAAAATTTACTCTACCCCATTTTTACTACTTTATTTTATGTTAAAGGGAGTTTTGCCTGCATATATATCTGTGTATCAGTTGTACAACAGATGCCCACAGAGGCATGAAGAGAATATTAGATCATTTGAAATTGAAATTCTGATGATGTGAGATGATGATGATTGTGTAGATGGCAGGTACCAAAACTAGATCTGCAGGAAAGTACTGTGTTCTTACCAGCTATGTCTCTCTGCCACCTTCCTCTCCTTTTTTTTTTTTTTTTTTTTTTTAAAATCCACCTCCATTTTTTGGAACTTAAAACCATGTCAATTCCTATAAGCCTTTTACACTCTCCTAAAATTCGCTTCTTCTTGGAGGGTGGGGAGTTGACTCAGCAGTTAAGATTACTGTCATTCTTGCAATGAATCTCTGTTCAGTCTCCTTCACCCTCATGGTAGCTTTTACTCCTTCATAACTCCATTTCAGGGGATCTGATGCCCTCTTATGACTTTTGTGGGAAATAAGAATACATAAAGGATATAATTTTACTTGCAGGCAAAGCAGTCATTCACCCAAAAAAATAAGTCTTTTTAAACATTTTCTGTTTTCTCTGTATCTTCTGGCAAAACTAAGAGAAGGGTTTTATCTATATGTGATGAATATAGACCTATCATCTGTCTCTATCCATCCATCTATGTATTCGTGTATGCTTATGAATATATTTTTTATATTTTTATTAGATATTTTCTTTATTTACATTTCAAATGCTATCCTGAAAGTTCCCTATACCCTCTCCCCCACCCTGCACACACTGATATCTCTGTATCATTTCATTCTTGTTTTATATATTTTTCCTAAATGATATAAGGTAATTTTAATGGGCCATTAAATATTATTACATGTAGTTTGATAACCTAGTAACTTGAATGTTTTCCTTCCTTCCTCCCCTTCTTCCTTCCTTTACTTTCTTTTTACCTTCCTTCCTTCCTTCCTTCCTTCCTTCCTTCCTTCCTTCCTTCCTTCCTTCCTTCCCCCCTTCTCTCTCTTTCTTTCTTTCTTTCTTTCTTTCTTTCTTTCTTTCTTTCTTTCTTTCTTTCTTTCTTTCTTTCTTGTTCAGGATTGAACTTGTAGCCTCGGGAAATTTAATATCAAGAGTGACCTATACCACATGTATCCAAAGCCATCTGCTCATTCTATGAATGGCACACAAAGTTAAATGCTGATATTTAGACAGTTCCAGTCTGGTATTTCTTACAGGACAAATATGTATTCACCTCCGTACTCATTCATGTTGAATAAAAATAGTTTTATAAAATAAATATCCTTCTGCAAAGAGTGATGTGGAATCTCTCCTACATAGGGATTGCAGAGCTCATTCCCTTTCGACACCTACCTTACTTCACTGAAAACAGCCTTCCTGATCAGCTGACTAAGCAGCTTGAAGGAGGAAACTGTTACTTTGGTGTGTCACTTCAGTCATGGTCACATGTGTCTTTTCTTAGTGTGTGACAAAACACGTGCCAGGGGGAGTCTCAATGGACACCTTCTACTTTTCAGGAAGCAAAGCAGTAGAGGCAGGAAGAAGCTAGGAACAGAGAGTCTAAATGACCTCCCCAAAGTGACCTCCTTTTTCCCAGTGTCTCTAGCCACTGCAAGAAGTACCTCGACCTATAAACCAACTGTTCAATACAACAAGCACAGAGAAATGTTCTGTGTTTTAATCATGGCAAAAAGAAATGTGAAACATAACAGGGAAAGCAAGTAAGGGAGGTTGCTTTAGGTCAGGCTTAGCAATTCCACAGTGCTGCCATTTCACAGACAAATAGGTGGTATTATTGAACATTTCTGCTTTGAACTGCTGCTCGACTTTACACAGAAAGGCAATAATTAATCCTCAGAAACCTTAAATAAGGCTTGCTAGCCTAACATTACAAGTGGAGTATAGTAGAGGAAAAGAATCTGGATGCTTGAATCTGTACCAGAACAATGATGTTAACAACTTTAGAATTTGTACCAGAGCAATCATTATAGTTTATGAACATCTTTTGCAAGTCTATGAAGTCTAAGACCAGGCTGGTTCAGTAGAGGCTGCTGTCATATAGAACCTTTGTGATCTAGATCTGGAAGCCATGTATCAAGGTACCCATGCATTTCTGAATGAACTCTGCTGGTCCCTTACTAATAAGCCAACATTAATGAGAAAGGGGCTTCGGGGGCTAACAGAAAGAGACACTACCCTTCATCAAGCTTCCAAGTCATGCTTAGCCTCTTCACTATCTTTGTTGCTTGTAGATGAATTTTAATCCAGCAACTTGACTACTTTGGCTGGAAGACAGACATACCCTTTGTGAATACCTTGTAGGTAAGTTTAGTTTGTGGAAGGAAACTTCTATGTATGGAAGTGGTGTCTAGTTGAGATGTAGACAAAGTGATGAGTCAGAGAGGAATTTGACAGAGTAAGTCAGACTTATACTATGCCCAGCTCTCACAAGAACAGCACAGGTAAAAGAACCTATTTGAAAGCAGTGCAGGGAAAGAGAATAAGTTCACTTACTTTGGAGGACATGCAGTGAGTGCAGTATAAGGGAGTTTGATTCCTTAGTGAGTTTATGAAGTTCAGTGCAGGTCAGCAAAGGCAGCTGAAGGCAGAGAATAAGAAGGAGCCAGGAGATTAGAACAAGCCACTGTAGTTTGAGGTCAAGCAGATGAATTCAGTAAGAAGCTGAGAGAAGTCAGATTGAATCAGTCAGCTTGGTGAAGAGTTTGAGCCAGAACAGTTGAGTTGAACTAGCCACCCAGAGCTCAGAAAGAACTAGAGAGGGTGAGTTTATTCAGCAGTAAGCTTCCTACAAGATGACAATTACATCTGACAAATAAAAGCTACTTTCATAGTTGCTTCATTTGGCTGTCGAATTCATCCCAACTGACCTGGAGTTTCTTGTTCTAGCTTGTTTTATTCATCTCCAGATTGGACTGAAACTACAAAGTGCAGGCATGTCTCAAACATATAAATGGCACACACAGTTGACATCTAATTTTTTTTAAAATACATTTTTAGAAAATTTTCAAGACTTAAAATTTAAAGCCATAATAGGAAAATTAAATTTTATTTCTATTTTTATGTCAACAATTTATTACAAAATCAGTAAACATTGCATAACGTTTTGTTGTAATTAACTCTTTGGGCATGAAAATCAGCCTAAGTCTAAGTTGTTAAGGTACGTCAGGAACCAGTGTGATAGGTCTAAAAAAAGGGGGGAAGATTCTGAAGTATTATCTCTAATGTGTTCTGCAGGCCAGTCTGTATGAGTTCAACTGGAGATAGTCATCAGGTGAAAAAGGCAAATCTTTCAATTTGTCAACTGGCCTCCTTGCTGACATTCTCTTCTATACCAATTCGTGCCACCATCTTGTGTGTGTGTGTGTGTGTGTGTGTGTGTGTGTGTGTGTGTGTGACCATCATTATAATGACAACTCATTAATGAAGAGCCTGCCTACAGTGGGGAAGTAATGTATGCATGTAGGTCTAGCTAGAAAGGCAAAGGGAAGCAGGGTTGAACTCTAGACTCCCAGGGAGACAGGTTCCCCAATGGTGACATCTAGGGAGAGCAATCCTATTTAGAAGAAAGAGAGGAACACTGAAATAGGACTTGGTTGATGACTAACAACTTTCATCTGCTTTAGAGGTAAGCTGTCAGTGTGAAACCTTATTGACTAGCAGACTGGAGAAATTTAGGAAAAAAAGGAACAAACAGATTGAATTTGACACTGTTCATTTCCACAACTATTCTCTAAAACATGGAAACTAGCTGAACACTGTTTTTACAATTTCTGCTGTTAACTGCAACAAGTGTGTGTTACATGATATGTACTTAGCATAAGCTCCAAATCATGCTAAGTACATACTAACTAAAGATCAATGAGTTTCTTAATTTTAATTTAAATAATTAAAATGGTTTAAAATAATTAAATCAGTTAAATAATTGCAGATTATGAAAAAGTCTTATACCCTAACAAAATCTTGTTTCAATAATTGTAGTTATTTGGTGTTTGAGGTATGGGGTATTTTGAAAAATAAGAAAACTAAGTGATAAAATACTAAAGCAAGTAAGTGGATCAATGTAAGGACTGCAGTGAAATCACATTACCATGAAGTCACAAAGTAGACCCCTAAGATGCCAGTGTATCTGTCAATACCCTAGAATTGCTACCTGAGCCTATCCAGAGCAGCAGGTCATGAGGACCTAACTCCAAGCATTTCTCAGAATCCCAGAAACTTGGGAACTTTGATTTTCAGATAACTGCAGTTTCCTGATTCCTCCCTACATAGTCATGTGCCACAGGCAAAAGGACTTCTGCTGCCCATAAACGGATGCACTTTAATCATATATGTTCTGCAGAATACAGGAAATATTTTCTCTGGGTGAAGGAATCTGCCCCAAGCCTCCAAGAACCCAAGAACACTCTCTCTCCTGCTAGGATACTGCTGTCATCACTCCTGAGACAACTTACCAGTTTGTTCCCAAAGAAACAGTTCTTTCAACCTGCGGAGGGCTGCAGTCAGGCATTCTGCTCTGTTTGCTTACAAGTTCTGCAGGTAAAAATGGGAAAACAACTTACACATATCAAGAAAGCAAAATCTAAAACTAGGGGCAAAACTCAACTGTAAAGAAATGATGGGTATAATCATAGAAGTGTTTGGACTTCTATGATTAGAGAGTAAAGGAGGTTAGAAAAAACGATGGTGTTTTAGTACTCTTGGGACTGCAATAATGTCCACCAAGAATGCCCAGCTCTGAAGTTTAGAAAGTCGCTTTTCATGTGTTCAGTGTTAGACTTTAATATTTTTATTATGTCAAAATCAGGATCCCCAAGCTTTACTGATATTAGGATATGCTGTAATCAGTGAAACCGCAGGACATCTACATACTATAAAAATATATTCACAAGAAACCTATTTACATTTTCTATGTATAGTGGGATTGTATAGACACTGTGCCTAATATGTGACCAAAACTTTGTTGAAAATTCTTGTACAGACTAGTAACCAAGGAGTAGTCTCTTCCCTCCTGGAGATAACAGCTGACAGGGGATGGCCACACCACTCCCTGGTGGCCAAATATTTAAATCCGTAATCCTATTGGTGCCATTTTATTCAAACTACCACAGCTATCTCTTCCTATATTCCTTCCCTTTCCTGTACATTCCCTTTTTTTTCTTTCTATTTGTTTTTTCTTTCCATATTTTCCTTTAAAAATATATTCTATTTCCTCTTGCTTGAAAGATCCTCTTTTACTCCATGGCCATCTACTCGATCCCTAAACTCCGTGGATGTACCAAATGAAACATAGCCTAAAGCTTAAAGAAACCTGCATCCATACAAGAGAAAAAAAAAAAAAAAAGAAAGAAACTTGTATTTCTGCGACTATGTCATTTCAGTTACAATGATTGCTTCTAGTTCCATCAATTTACTTACAAATTTCAAAATTACATATTTTTTTTTGTCTTGGTGTAATTATATTTTATTGTTTAGATCAGTGGATTGTTGAACCTTGTTCTATACAGTTCCTCATGTCCTAGGGACCCCAAACATAAAATTATTTTTGTTTCGACTTAGTAAAGTTTTCTAGTTATAAATAACTAATGTAAGTATCGATGTTTTCTGCTGGCTGGGGGTCATGCATGACCTACAGTTTGAGGACTACTGGTTATATTTAACATGGAATAACTATCAAGTCATCAGCTGATGGGAATATAGGCTATTTACTTATTCTGGCTATTCTGACTACAGAAGTTAAGAATTTGGAAGATCAAGTATAACTGTAGTAAGATGGAGAGTTTTTTGGTTATGTGGCCAGAGTAGTACGTTTGATCAGTGGTGGCTCTATTTCTAGCTCTTAAAGAAACTCTACTCTGACTTCTATAGTGAAGAAACAGCCCACCAGTCATACTAGCACCTTTGGATTTTTAAAAATAATATTGAAATAACACTTTCTAATAACAACTCAATTATATTAGTAATAACATAATTACATTGAAATTATAAAATATATTTTAGGATTATTAATCAGAATTTATAAAATAAAGGATTAATTAAATCTTTCTTTTTTTTTTTATTAAAAAAGTTCCTGAATGTTATCCATAAGGCTGTGATAATCAACACACATTGTTCTATCTTCTTACCTTTAATGTGTCCTTTCTCACAGACCTTTGCCAGATACAATGTATGTGTGTAACTCAATTTCCAGTGATGCAGTTTTGTGATAGCAGCTGGAAAAAAACAAGGATAATTAACTTTCTAACTCTCCAATGATATTTTACCATTAACCATATAAATCACTATGATTTTAATCTATTAAAATTGCTCCTAATATATGAGGTAATTAAAATGTTTTCAAGTTCAAATAATCCCCAATTATGTTATAGATTATTAGTTTCTATTCAGTTCTGAAAAGAGTAGTTAAGTAGGGAATGAGACACTGCTATATATTTATTATAAAAGACTGAAGTTCATTATTTCTACATTTAATATTTCTATATGTTACCATATATAGAAAAACCATAAATCTGATGAAACATAATTTTGCTAACCAATGTTAAACCTCTCCTCACACCTAGTCTTAGATGGCAGCTTAGAAGTCATCATCTTTATGTTGATAACACTAATCAACTCTCAAATTACAGTATTTAGCACCAGGAAATATTCCTTCATTCTGGGGCACTTGTTTTGTTAAATGCACTTGATCATGTGCATGACCTTAAATTGCAGGCAACCTGACAACTTGTTCTTTTGCCAAACTATATAACTACTGTGCTTATAAAAGTATCCATTGTACTTCTTCAAAACCTATGGTCCAAGAACAGACATAAAATATTCTCTACTTTGAGATTAGGAAACTTCTTCAATATTTTAAATCTGTTTATCTATTTTATCATCTCTTTACTTATCTATCTTATAGTTCTCAGTTCCAACAGGTTACCATGCATAGTTACCATGGATAGCTTGCCTGGGTTAAATTCAACGAATCATAAATAAAAACAAAATTCTTGAATGTGGTAAAGAAACTTTTTTTCATTAACTTTTTGATGTACTCATTTTATATCCCAATATCAGTCCCCCTCTTCTCCCATTTCTGCCTTCTCACACCCCCTCCTCTCTATTCCTTCTTCCCTCTCTTCTAAGAAAGGGGAATCCCCCACCCTGCTGGTATCACCCCAGCCTGGCACATCAAGTCACTGCAGAAGTAAGTACATCCTCTCCCACTGAGTTAAGAAAAGGTGACCTAGTTAGGGAAATGGGCTCCACGGGTAGGCAACAGATTCCAGGACAGTCCATGCTCCATTTGGTGGAGGACCTGCAGGAAGACCAAGCTGTTCATCTGCTACCTATTTGAAGGGGGCCTAGGTCTATCTCATACTTGTTCTTTGGTAGGTGGTTCAGTCTGTGGGAGGCCCCAAGGATCTTGAAAGGATGGGAAGAAGATAAAAGAGCATGTCAGTAGACAATTAAGCAGAATTTTATGTATATGTATAAAACTGTCAAAGAACAAATTTCAGAAAGGAGAATTGCCAGATACAATAGCTTACTCTTGTAACTCTAACAATACAAAATCAGGGAACTGAGAGTTCATGGACATCTTAGTCATTTTTTAATAAGTTACAAGAGACCCTTCCTCAAAAATAAGCATTTCATTTTTAGTTGTAGACATACTATTTGTTAACTGAAATATGATGAGACAGCATTTTCCCTGGGGATATGGAGAGCAAAGGAGCACAGGTAAATCATCTGTATTTGGAAAAGAAAAATCGTACTGTTGTTTAAATAGACATGGGAACAATCAGACAGGAATACCAGCAATGAAACAACAACCAAACTCCCTCTTCCGCCATGCAGAACAGTATTTGAAATTTCGTTTTTCATGTTCACTGTATACCTTAGCATGGTCAGGGAGCAAATCAGGGAGCAAAGCACTCTGATCTTCAGAGAGCGAGGTGCTCCTGTAGACCTCAGTTTCATTCCCAAGATTGCCATCTTAATGGCAGGGCGGTGGTGGCTCATGCCTTTAATCCCAGCACTTGGGAGGCAGAGTCAGGTGGATTTCTGAGTTCAGGCCAGCCTGGTCTACAGAGTAAGTTCCAGGACAGCCAAGGCTACACAGAGAAACCTTGTCTTGAATAACCAAAAAAACCTTAATTTTATATATATATATATATATATATATGATTATATATATTATATATAATATATATAATTCCCATTGTAAGGTGTACAACCCTAGTAACCCTATTGGGGGATATAACATCCTTTTCTGGTCTCTGCATACACCCAAGCATAAGTGACATACAAACATGTAGACAAGCATACATAAAGGTAAGTAAAAAGTAATTTTAAAAATAGGAAAGCATAACACTTATTTTACATAATAAACAACTTTAATATGTTGACTATCAAAAGAGCTTTATTGTTCAGTATTACTTGGTGTTAATAAGTAATACTGCTTAAAATATTTATGTGCACTTTTTTCACTGAGGTCAATATGTAATATTCAATAATATTTATATTATTTATGTATACTTTTACTTTAATCATGTAAATTGTGTATTTTATGTAGCAGTGAAGAAAGTACTTAGCATCTCACAAGTACTCAAGATAGATGTGCAGATTCCCATCTGACTGTAAATCCCATTTTCTGTGTGCATATATGTGTATATATGTCCATTTCTGTATACATACAGAAGGCTAGAGGACAGACACAGTAATATATTCTCTCCCTCTCCCTCCTTTCTTTCTTTCTTTCTTTCTTTCTTTCTTTCTTTCTTTCTTTCTTTCTTTCTTTCTTTCTTTCTTTCTTTCTCTTCCTTTCCCTCTCTCTCCATCACTCTCTTTTACTCTCTCTCTCTTTCTCTCTCTCTTTCACTCTCTGTCTGAATCCAGTACCTGCAGTCTTTACTGCACTGAGCTCCAGAGATCTGCCCATTTTTTAAATTATTTCTTTATGAAGGCTGGGGAAACGGTTCAAGAATATGTTAGGGAAAGAGGATGACAAAACTTCCTAAATGTGTACTAATTACATATGATATGTTAATTGGTTATACTATGTTAAGAGTGCCAAATTTTTCTTGCTACCTTTTGAGGCAGAGATAATTAAGCTCATTTTAGAGTTGAATAAACTGAAGCTCAAAAGGTTAATAGCATTACACAATGTAACAAAGCTAATAAAGAACAAAAATGCAACCTTTGTCTCTCTAATATATAAACCTTTCTGACTCCTACCTCACACCCTGATGCTTTCCTTGATTTCTTGATAGTGTTAAATAATAGCTAATCATTTTGCATGGCTTTTTATCTGAGGCTTCATTTTATTCTCCATAAAAGTACCTTTCTATGGCCTTGATTTTCTGTAATAATTATCACTGCTGACTAGTCTGACAAACTCACATGCCCTCCACTGTCAAAATTACATGCTGTAGTCTCTTAAAATAGTTTAGGATGGAAAATTTAAATTATGTACAAAGTAAACACGGGTAAAATCAAGTTTTAGGCTCCCATGGTTCTCTTTAAAAAAGGAGCCAAGTTCATGAGAATATCCTCTCAGAGTTTATATTTCCATTCACTCTTTTCTCAGTCAATTTTGTAGGAAAAAATGTATAGATGGAAATACCGATATTAACAACTTAAATTTGATTTATGAGTTTGCACAACTCAATACCATTTCTATGAAGGCATAAGCCCTTTGGATCATTCTGGGCATTCTTTGAACCCCTTGGAATCTCAATTATTGGCAATTTCAGAAACAATTATCATTCTGAGTTTTTCACCATGTGCCAAATTCACTTACGCTTGAATTTCAGATACATACAATATCACAGTATGTTCTCCTGTGCATGACTTTCTTTGGCTCTCTCATGAATTTCATTCATGTTGGAATAGTAGCATAGCACTTTTTATTTGTGAAAATTGGGTCCTGAAGCAAATTTATTTATTATATTAATATATATGGCTTATCCAATACTTTTCTTATTGCAGGTATATGAGTTATATATAGATATCAATTTGCAAGGATGAAACTACTGAAAACATCTAGTTGGAAGTTTATTTGTTGGTAAAAGCATTCTTTTGGGGCAGACATATATACTGGCTCCTGAGATTTCCATGTCAAATGTTTATCTTTATAGAGTCTTTGAAACCCTTATTCCATGAATGATAGTATCATTTTCATTATCATTGCCATGGTTGAGAGTCTGGGTGGTTTCATGTCACAATTAGCATTTGAATACTGTCAGCCTATAGAATGATTGTACAGCTATAGCTCCTTTTTAAAAAATTTGCATTTCTTTGAAAACTAAGCAACCAAAGGATTATTTCTATAATTCCTTTTTTTCTTAAAGCTTTATAGTTTTAGTTTCAGATTCTCATCTACTATCATTCTTAAATTGACTCCCATGTATTATGTAAATTAGAATTTCAAGTCATTCCCTTTCCATAAGGGAGACCCAGAAGGTCCAGCACAACTGTTGAAAATAGATACACGTGAGTGGTACTGGTTGCTCCCTTCTTAGACTGAAACCAACTGGAAAAACTTAGCAACTCTTAGTACCTAGCAGCATTCAGCATTGAACATAACTGCTGCCCTTTATGGAGGCCCAGTAGCAGTCAGAGCTCATGCTTCTCACTGGAAGTAATGAGACCCTAACTCAAATAGCTGCTTCTATAAGTTGTCCTCTGTGACTGCCCAGCCTCAGCTGTTCTAAACCTTTTATGACTGCTCCAGGAAACTTACCTCAACTATAGTCAGAGGAAGCTCATGAGTCATCTATAGATGTCCATGCAATGACCAGAAGTGACACAACTGTCATTAACATCAGCTATGCAGCAGGAGACTGCTAGGGTCTGATTTTCTGACCACCTTGCTCCAACGTGAAGAGGGAAGAACCTCCCCTGGCTAATGGCAGCTACTGAGGCCACCTCAGTTCTCATCTCTGCTACCCCAAATAACTCAAGAATTCCTTCCTGTGTATGACTCATCTTGTGTTACAAGGACCCAGTAAATCATGCCGAGTGGTCTTTTATTGCCCATGTGCACTCTTTACTACCTACTGTCTACTCACACTAGCCCTGAAGGCTCAGAAGTAAAAAAAAAAAAAAAAAAAAAAAAAAAAAGCTTCCAGCTTTGGTAGACTGGAAGGGTAACTCTGGTGCTGTCTCCTCTGTTTCTGTTTTCTTTTCTTTCTCTTGCCTTGGAGATGTTAGTCAAGGCTTCAGAAATCTGCTCTTAAGGCTGCCAGTATCAAAGGAACTGTTTATTTATTCACGATCAATCTTCAAATAACTGGAACATAAGAAGCTGCAGGAGTGTAGGGCAAGGTCCCTCTCATTCTTTCCTCTGTGTTCTTAACTCAACATTTGTATCATTTCCTTTCTATTTTCAATACACAATTTTCATCTCCATTTTTCTTTTCACAGTGCAGATAGTATATGCCTTGTACAGAGTACAAACTATGTTTCACATTAGGCACTACTTATTGTTTTAGGAGCGAATGATAACTTTTTCCTCTAGACCAAGATTTCTCAACCTGTAGTTTGCAACCCATTTGGGGATTGAACAACCCTTTTATAGGGTTAGCCTAAGAACATCAGAAAAGAGAGATGTTTACAGTATGATTCATAACAGCAAAACTATAGGTATGAAGTAGCAATGCAAATAATATTATGGTTGGGGGGGTCACCACAACATGTCGAATTGTATGAAAGTGTCATACCACTAGGAATGTGGAAACCACTGCTCTAAACACTCATATGATTTTAAATAAATATGAAAATATATCTATAGATTTTGCTTTGTTTCATTTCCTTTGATGAGACATAAATGACATTTAAAAATCATGTATGTTAAGTATAGAGTTCAGGAACTTTTAACATATCATCCTGAATGAGGACACCCAGACCCAGAAGGACATGCATGGTATGTACTCACTGATAAGTAGATATTAGCCATAAAATACAGGATACCCACACTATACTTCACAGACCCAAAGTATTGTTATCAAGATGAGCCGGTTATTGGTTGGCCATTCCTTCCACCTCTGCTCCATATTCTGTCCCTACATTTATTATAGACTTGATAAGTTTTAGGTTGAAAGTGTTGTGGGTGAGTTGGTATCCCTATTACCCCAATGGCATTCATGCCTGGCTATAGGAAGTGTCCTCTTCAGGTTCCATATCCACACTGCTGTGAGTCTTAACTGAGGTCACCCCCATTGATTACTGGGATCCTCCCCCAGGTCTCTGGCAAGTACTCTCCCCACCTCAGTCAGCTCAATATTTCCATTTATTCTCCTGGTCATCTGATAATCTCTCCTCTCTGTCCCCACACTTGATCCTGAACATCCCTTTTCCCTCCCTTTATCTCTTCTTCTCCCACAGGGTTCCCTCCCTTCATCTGTGTCCTATGGCTATTTTATTTCCACTTCTAAGGGAGACTTAAGCATTCTTGCTTGGACTTTTCATGTTGTTTTCCTTCTTTGGATCTGTGGAATGTAGTGTGAGTATCCTCCACTTTATGGCTAATACCCATGACTTATAAGTAAGTATATACCATGCATGTCATTTTGGGTCTGGGCTACCTCACTTAATTTGATTTTTCCAGAACTACTTTTGTTGCCAAATTCTGTATTAGCCACAGATGTCTAGAGGAACAGAAGACATATATTTTTAAAAAGGAATTATTAGATTAGCTTGTACAGTCAAAGGCTGGATAATTCACATTGGTCATCTGGAGATGAAGTCCACAGAGACCACAGCTGCTTGGGAATGTTCTGTTGTTTCCAGTACACTCGATGCCAGCAAATAATGGCCTACTTAATGACTCAGCTCTGTTTGAGGCTACGAGCTTGGCAACTCACAGGAGAGTCACTACCAAGAGTCCAAATTCAAAGCTTGAAGAAGCTGTGATCCAATGGTCATGGTTGAAACAAGAAACACCTCTTTGAAGGAGGACTAAACTCCAACATGTCCATCTCTGAAATGAGGTTCCAAAAAGCTCTTAAAGGTTCTACAATATTCCCAATGATCAATATCACCAGTGAACCTAATTCATATGTGTAGCAATACAGAGATCTTTGACACTCAAATAACAACAGAAACCTGGGAATTTAGTTAATTATAATTTGAATGTAATTGTAAGGGAGTTTCCTGAGAAGACCACATTTATAGTCTATCTCACCCTAGACAAAATGAGTATCATTAAAAATTAAACAACTAATGTTGCAGGGTTGCTGGGAAAATGAATTTCTATACATTGTTGGTTTTTAATGCAAATTAGTGTGATCACTATGGAATTTATTCTGGAGTTTTTGATAACAGTAAAATTATATATAATCATCTAAGTCAACTTTGGGAGTATACTCAAAGTACAAGCAAAGTGCATAGACTCTTGCAGATAAGTGTTTTACTGTGGTAGGATTCATAATGGTCACTGTACTGGCTAGTTTGGTGTGTCAACTTGACAGAAGCTGGAGTTATCACAGAGAAAGTGACCTCCCTTGAGAAAATGCCTCCATGAGATGCAGAGATGCAGCTGTAAGACATTTTCTCAATTATTGATCAAGGATGGGAAAACCCATTGTGGATGGTGCCATCCCTGGGCAGGTAGTCCTGGGTTCTATAAAAAAGCAAGCTGAGCAAGTCAGGAGAAACAAGCTAGTAACTAACATCCCTCCATGGACTCTTCATCAGCTCCTACTTCCTGACCTGCTTGAGTTCCAGTGTTGACTTCCTGTGGTGATGGGCAAAGATTTGGAAGTGTAAGCTGAATAAACCCTTTTCTCCCCTAACTTGCTTCTTGGTAATGATGTTCTTGAAGGGAAAAAAAGAAAAAAACCCTGAGTAAGACAGTCACTTCATAGAATCAACCTATATAGATAAAAAAATCAATATCTCTATATATTTGCATATAGATGTATGTGCATACACACACATATCATGCCACATACATTAATTTTTGCTGCTGTGATAAAATAACCTGACAATAAGCAAAAACAAGAAAATGGCTACATTTTGCTTATCATTCCAGGCTACTGTCTGTCATTGCAGGAAACACCAAAGCAGGAGCTTGAGATATATCACAACCCCACCTCAAAATCAGATGTGGATAGAATGGTCACTTGATTGCTTAGACTCATTCTTATATACAGTTCAGGTCTAGGGAATTGAACTCAGTTCAATGTCTAGGGAATTGTGGCATCCTCAGTAGGATAAGCCTGTCATAATCAATTAACTTAAGAGACTCTCCCACCAACATTTCCATTTGTTGTCACCAAATATATCCAAAATTCTTCATGGAGACTGTTTTTCCAGTTGATTCTGGGTTGTATAGAGTTGAAAATGAAATCTAGCCATCACAAAGAACCATTTGTGAGGGAAAGGAAGAAGGTCAGAACTATAAATGAAAAGGAACAAGAAGATAATTAAGATACTGGAAGAGTGGTGAAAATGTTCAAATACATGATACGCTTGTGTTTAAACATTACTGTGAAACAGCTGTGTCATGTGAACACACATCATTTAAAAGTTCAATAGTGTTGGAGACCCCTTCAGCTCCGTGGGAACTAACTAGTACCCCCCAGAGCTCATGTCTCTAGCTGCATATATAGAAGAAGATGGCCTAGTTGGCCATCATTGGGAAGAGAGGCCCCTTGGTCATGCAAACTTTATATGCCCCAGTACAGGGGAACGCCAGGGCCAAGATGTGGGAGTGAGCGGTAGGGGAGCAGGGCGGGGGATGGGGGAGGGTTTAGGGGACTTTCGGAATAACATTTGAAACGTAAATGAAGAAAATATCTAATAAAAATTGGGAAAAAAGTGTTCAATAGTAAAGCTAAAGTAACTGAGTCAGCTACTAACCTAATGACCTGCAAAGATATTAAGGAGGTGCATTTAATCTTTTATTTTTCAACATTTATTTCTTAATATAGTATCTTTCCAAAGAAAATCCCTAAAAGTTAAATTAAAAGGTGATTATTTATAACTTTGCTATATATTATGTAAATTCTTCTTATTTGTTAAAGTTTGAGAATCTAAAGATAGACATTTAGACACTTTCTTGCCCTTGTGAATACTGTTAAATGATGATCATTAATCTTTAAAATACTGAAGAAGAGTATTATGTTTATTCATATTTTTATTTAATTTAAATCTTTACTTCATCTTGATGGAATTGGTGTAAAATGATAAAACCTACCCACACGGATTTATTTTTAAAAGTGTAGTTGAATAACACCCTACTCAACACAATCTGTCAACATGTTTATTTCTTAAAGAGAGAAGGGGTATTTGTAACACTTTTTGCTCATAAATTAGTTATGTTTTAATTTCATTTATTCACTCAGTACTAAGTTAAAAAAAATGTACTTTTTTTCTTTTTGATCCCTTCAAAGAACTGTAATGTTGAAAACATTGGCATATATTATAGATGATAATGGTTTCAGGGAGGTATTTTCACATATTTTCATATTATTCCTTGATCATATTCCACATTCTCCATTATTCCTCTCATCTCCTTCTACTCTAAATGGTTGCTTAGTTCCTTTCTCATACCCCCCACATACCACATTTTCCTGTCTGTATGATGTTAGGACTTAATGAGTTTTATTTGGGGTTTTACAAAGTGAGGTGAACATTATCAATGTTTGCTTTAAAAAAATCATTAACAGCTCTGATAATAATTCCACTTCTTCTTCATCACCCCAAGGAAGGGTATAGGGCATTATGGGTCGGGTCCTCAACCTCCTGTGCTAAAATGTTGTCAAGCCCAGTCTTGTGAACATTTTGTTTAGGTAATCACAGCTAATATGAACTCCAATGAGCAACAGCTTTTACTTACAGACAGGTTAGTGTTCTGAGCTGCTCCTTCACACGTTCCTTACCTTCTTCTCAAATATTTCCTGAGCTTTGATTGTGTCCAGACATATCCTTCATTAGTCATTTATTCCCTTCAGCATGACTACTTCTGAGCTTCTGCTGTCACTTTAAAACATGGTCAAAAGAAACTTCTCTGACCACAATTGGCAACGGTATAATCCACGAGCTTAGTCATTTAGAAGAAAAACTGACATAGATGTTATGTCCTTTTAGCAAAACAAGAACAGGAGCTCCCCCATAAGGGCCTATGACTTTACAAGTTACAGTTTATTTATTCATTTTTTAATTATGTTTATTGTACCAGACCAGAATTTTCTCCCGTGGAGCAAGTTTCAAATGCAATCAGAAAGCGCCTGGTTCCCCCCATAACAGACTTGCCTCTTTCACACCAGTGGATTCATCTTTCCCGACAGGTTGGTGTAGTTGCACACAGAGTTCACAGCTAATTAAGACCATGGATGACAATACTCCCCCTTTGAGCCCGCATAGCACCTTCCAGGACTGTGAGTGCTTATCAGCGGGAAGGAACCTTCCCTGCTACTTAGAACTTGATTTCTGTAAGTCTTGTGGCTTGTGACATCTTTAGTAAAATTATCAACTATCTGTGGTTGGCTGCCAACAGTTGGGACAACTGTCTTTCTAATTTTGGGAACCGCAGAGGCCTTTCTCCTAACAGCTTATGGGAAGATCGACTGTTTATGGCACTGGAAAAAGCTTTTATATGCATTGTGGTCTAAAATATATAAAACACACATGACAATATTAAGTTAGAAAATCACGATTATATATATGTATATTCTCTAAGTTTATTCTCTTATATTTTTATACATCTGAACAACAAAACATTCTAAATATACTATTACCTAAACTGACTCAGTTCTCAAAGTATGTTCCACAAGCAGAATCATTTCTAAATATTTGATGCTTTTGCTCCTCACAGAATTTTTTCATATTATTAATTTTTATGGTTAATAGAAATTGTAAGATTAAAAGGTATAATTAATGTTGAGAGTCACATTTTACTAAAATTTGCTCACTGGAGAAAAAAAAATCATCAAACATAAGGCATAAAATAATACCAACATAATATTTTCAAGGCAGGTAAACTGCCATGTTATACCCAGTTCTCTTAAATTATTCTTCATTATGCTACACATATACTTAAGTGAAGGTATTTCAAATCAGTGTATCGATATTTACAGAAGATACATAGAATTCAGAGGGCAGAAGTACAAACAGTTTATCCTGATCTTAAGGGCTATGTGTTTTATGGTGTACTGTCTTCACTGTCAGGCCTCTGGAGGAGGCTGCACTGTCTGCTGAGAGCACTGCTGTTTTGTTGCCTGAAACACTGTTAGCAGGTGGTAAGGACAAGGAGAAGGCAGAAAATGAGCATGCCTCATTTAAGAAAGTAAAGCTTGTTCCAGCTAGTCCTAAGAAACATTAAATGGCAATTCCACAATATATGGTGTTAGAAATTGATAGTCAACTCTTCAATGTCCTGAGAAAGTCTGAGTACATTTTCTAAGGAGCTATAAATATTGGTGTTTATATCCTCCAAAACACTAAGCTGGAAGCATTTAATAATGATGAATGTTAATAGGAAGTGACCTTCCCTCTCAGAAGCTGTATAATCTGTACAGATACATTAGTGCCACATTTTATTTTTGTTTTGTTGAGACACTCTTAGATGACATTTTCTATTCCTGACTGAGATAGCTGACCTTTTTCTCTTCTCTTCTCTTCTCTTCTCTTCTCTTCTCTTCTCTTCTCTTCTCTTCTCTTCTCTTCTCTTCTCTTCTCTTCTCTTCTCTTCTCTTCTCTTCTTTTCTTTTCCAACACACAAAATTGATTATTTTGATGCTCCATTACAATATTCTTTTGGATCGGTCCTTAACTACTTAATTACTCTAATGTTGGAGGGTTTTTTTGTTGTTGTTGTTGTTGTTATTGTTGTTGTTGTTGTCGTTTTCCTCTCTAGGAATTTTGTCAACAGGGTTGACTGGCTTCTCCTCTGGGTAGACAGCTATTTAGAATACAAGTTAATTAATCTACTGCACCATGGAAGATGACCCTAAAATGTCTTAGTGAAAAAGTCATAGGAGGATATGAAATACTAAATTTGTTTGCACTATTTTATAATGTTGATCAGTAGCCTACAGCTTCTGACCCTTTACCTTTTAAAATAATTTTACATTAATAATTCCTACTCTTGGAATTGAAGTCTTATATATAATTGATTTTAATATGAAGTAAAGCGACAAAGAATTTTTGTTACTTTACCTACAGGATTTTTATCAGGAAAATTATGTATAATATGAATGAATAAGTGGTAAGGAGATTGCAGTATAAATTTAATCATTCTACTAGAAAGATATTTAATAGGTGCTAAGTGCCCAGTACACAGGGAATAGTCACTAAAAAGCATCTTGGATTGCAGAATTATGAGAATACAACCATGAAAACAAAACAAAAATATGTTATTAAGACTCAGCTTAGCCAAGTTCTAAAATCTCAAGGAAGTGTGTTTGATGAGTATTCGGTGTTTATTGTATGTGACATATGAAATAAAGTCTCTAGCTGTGAGTAGCTATGCTCTGTATTTTCTACTGATATTGTATGGCTGTTCTACCTACTCTCTATAAGAAAGCTTTATTTGGGTTAAGTTGTGTGTCTAAAACAGATAATATCAGCAACTCAAGTCCACCTCTTTAGTGCAATATTCATAAAACCTGCCTGGCTTAGCATCACAGTACGTCATCTCCATCTCGTTGATCATCTCATCTCAACTTGCTCACCACCATCGGAGCAACTTGAAAACTTTATGAACAATACACTTCTCTTTCTGATGTAGGTAACATTCATCGTTGTCAGCTGAGGCAGAAACTGATAAATTAGGTCCAAAAGCTAAAGCTTCTCAGCCTTTTATTAATACAATTTTTGGAACAGAGCCACAACCTCTCATTTACACATGGTGTATAGCTGTTTCTGTGCTATGATGTCAGACTTGATTTGTTGCAATGCAGAGCATATGGACAGCAAAGACAGAGATATTCATTTTCTGTCCCTTTGCAGAAAAGTTTCCAAGTCTTGGTTTACCACTTTTGTTTGAACAGTTGATGACTGTAGATATAACATTTTAAGTAAGAGGGTTGTTATATTTAACATAGTATAAAGATTTTCACTGTGGATCCTGCCCTGTCATACTCAGATTTTAGCATGCCTTTGGAATAATATTACCTTCTTTATAAAACAAAATTTTCTGTTTGCTGTTCCTTCTTAATGACTTGATGTTTTCTGGTTTTTGTTTTTGTTTTTTTCATTTTTTTCCTCCAAACTGGAGATTTTGTGATTTGTAGCTAAGACACCATAGCTCAAGAGGACAGATGTTACACTAGTGTGGCTAAATTTTTCAGTTCAGCTCCATGGGCTTGTCATATAAATATATTATTACATTCTACATAAAATTATAAATTACTAAATAAATTCAAAATAATCATTATATATATATATATATATATATATATATATATATATATATATCCAACAATACTGATAATAAGACTCATCCATTGGTGTGGGATTTTAAATGTTCATAACTGATTATAGAGCTGTTTGTGTATTGTGATATATACTCATATAAACTTCATGTAGTTATAAAAACATTAGATGTTTCAAAGGCTGTAAGTCATCTCTATGCACTTGCTATGATTGGCAGCATCATTAATATTAAGCATCCCAGAGGGCCTAGCACATGATAAATTGCTATAAGGTTGAATCAGATAACTGGACTTTTCTTCCCATGCTTGAAAGTATACCATCTTACTGCTGGCAGTGCTTAGGTCATGCATGTAATAATGCTTTTGAAATGCTTATCACATTCTGTCTTGGTTGTTACTAAATAAATCTTATCAATAATGATGGAGTAGTATAAAAACCAAGGTATTGTAGAGAAGTGTCTCCTAGATTTCATGTAAGGAATACAATTTTGTAAACATGAACCTATAAAAATTATGGCAAAACACCAATTCAATTTACAAACAGTAATACTTACTTTGTCAGGTTAATATTAAGTGTTTAAGTGTAGAAGCAAAAAGAAATTCAAAACTCACATTTTTGGAAAGCAAATGGAAAGAAAAAAATTAGGAAATATAATCAAAGAAGAAAATTTAAAATGTTCAAGTACTTTGAAGACTTGTCATACTCTTTGATATAAAAAAAAAAAGCACCAGCAGTGAGAGGCTAAAGGTCACTACATATACATACACATATGCATGACATATACATATGCATTTACATATACATATACATCATATACATATATATCATATACATATACATATATATACATATTATTCATGTAGATTCAAACTCTATGCATATATGTGGTATAATATTGCTGATATAAGTATATGCTTATTTATTTTAAAGTATGAAACACTAGTTTACTAATAAAAATATTTTGCCATGGCTTGGTTGCTTGTCATTCAGAGATCATGTTCTAGACTCTTACTCTCCTCTATCTTGAGGTTGATAGGTGGTGAAAGCATTAAGGTATTGAGTTTTAACAGAGTTGTTTGATCTTTTGAAGGCATCAATCTTGCTTAAATCTTTCAGAAGTGAATTAGTAACCAGTAGAACAGGTTACTACGTAAGGGTAAAGATGGTGTTTTTCCCTTGTAATTTTTTTTCTGGATTCCTAGCCCTTCTACATATTTGTCTTGCGATTACTGCCTGCGATGTCACCATATGACATCATAGAGTATATTGTGATGCTATAAGATCACAAAACCGCCAACACAATACTGTTTGACCCTCCCAGCCATTAAAACAAGGAGTTAAGGAACACAATTTTTCAGTGCTCAGTCTCAATTATTTTGTTATAGGAAGGCATCAAGTATACTAAGCAATATGTAAGTTTGTACACCAAGAAGAAAACAAAAAAAATAAATAGATAAAGAATATTTATATAAGTGTGTCCATTATGCTTAAAAATAGAGAAATTGTCAATTATTGTTTCTAAAGGTATCAGAAACTTTACCACAGATACTTATTTAGTTCTAGTATTTTCTTACAATTCTGTGTGTTATTCAAAACAATTAAAATGTTATTTTTATAAGGCATTAATTAATGATAATAAAAATAATACTTTTTCTAAAAGAATTTAATTACTCCATTACTCAATTAAATACCATGTAGTGTATAAAATTTTACAGGCCAATTCCTTAGTATCTTCTTTTTCTTTTATTTTTGTTTTGTTTTGAGATTATAATTTAATTACATTTTCCCCTTGCCTTCCTTCTTCCAAACCCTACCATATCTCCTTCCCTCTCACTGTTCTTCAAACTCAGATCTTCTTGTGTAACTAGGTCTTAGGTGTCAATGAGATCAAGCTCCAAACTTATAGTTGGAAGCTAGCCCCTGAACTGAAGGGTATGACAATTCCATAAGAAGACCAACAGTGCCAACTGACTCAGAACCCTGGAGCTCCCAAAGACTAAGCCACCAAACAAAAGCACTGTAGTGACTTCTTAGAGAGAAAGGTGCCTCATGGCATTCCAGTGCTTTTTGCTACTTCTGTGAACTCAAGTTGTCTTGGCAGGGCCTGGTGATTTCTGCTATATGGGGCTGTCAATGCTGTTTCATATTTGGTGAGAGTATTTAACTAGACTGGTGGTATTCTGACAAGGATTGGGATCACTCGAAAGAAGTACTTCTAAACAGATCCACAATCCCCTTTTCCTAAAACCTTTCCTTTCCCCTATCTCTGGTAGGTGGGCAAGAATACAGGTTAATGTGTTTAAGAAGTGTTTAAGAAATCTTATTAAAGTAGGTTTTGAAAAAAAAAATCTAAGCCTATATGTAAAATATATGCTTCATCTGTATATGCATTTTTCAGGAATGACCATTTGGTATTGGATAACATGTTAATGTGCTTTTGGTATACTCCTTCCTGTGGAAAAATATTTTCACCAGCACTATACCCAATTCCCTACTATCAGCATTCCTTAATAACCTATAGTTATTTATTTAAGCTTGAGGCCTCCAGAGATTTCCCACTTTAGAATATTCATTGATGTTATTCTTGTTCACCTTACGACTGAGCAGTTATGTTGGAAAGAACATCATGGATATAGCTTCTGACATTACTAGTCGACACAGCCTTGTAGCAAACTCCCTGACCTTCTGGCTCTTAGCATTTTTCTCCATCATATCTTCCACACTGTTTCCTGATCATCAGATGTGGGAGTAGTTTTATGATGTATCCACTGAATTAGGCCCCACAGCTCTGCATAGTTTTTGGTTGGTTGTTTTGTTGTTGTTGTTGTTGTTGTTGTTGTTCTTGTTCTTGTTGTTCTTGTTGTTTTCATTCTTTGACAGTCCTGACTTTATTCCCTCTCAGTTTGCCCTCTGAATGTTCCATTCCAAACTCCTTGCCCTCACTATCTCCACCCCCTATCCCCCACCTCACCAGATCAACTTACTCCCTGAGGCCTCAAGTCTCTTGAGGATTAGGTGTATCTGCTCTCACTGAGTCAAGACCCAGCAGTCCTCTGCAGTATATGTGTTGGGGGCGTCTCATATCAGCTGGTGTATTCTGCCTGGTTGGTGGCTCAATGTCAGAGCAGTCTCAGGGGTCCAGGTTAGTTGACACTGCTGGTCTTCCTATAAGGTCACCCTCCTCCTCAGCTTCTTCCAGCTTCTGTCTAATGGTTGGGTATAAGTATCTGCACCTGAATTTTTCAGGGGCTTTTTGGACCTTTTGGAGGGCAGTCATGCTAGGCTCCTGTCTGTAAGCACACCATAACCTCAGTAAAAGTGTCAGGACTTGGGACCTCCCCTTGAACTAGACCCCAATTTGGGCCTGCCCCTAGATCTCCTTTCCCTCAGGCTCTTGTTGATTGGGTGTAGTTTTTTGTAGTCTTTGTGTGTTGCAAAAAGAAGGTTCTTTAAAAAAAAAAAAAGTAGACTATTTTCTCAAACAACATATCTTGATTTTAGTTTCCTTTCTCTCTAACCTTTCCAGTTCCTTCCCACCTCCTCTCCCCTGCAGATCTACTCTCTTTCTTTCTCTTATTAGAAAACAACAAGCTTCTGAGAGATAACTAAACATGATAAAACAAAATAAAATAAGATGAAGAAGAACCTATCATATTGAAGTTGTACACAACAAGCCAACAAAAAAAAAGAGTCCCATGAGCAGGCAAAAGAGTCAGAGACCTATTCGTTCTCACAGTCAGAACTCCTGTAAATATACTAAGCTAATAGCTATAATATATATGCAAGGGAATAGCTGCAAACCCATATAGGTCTGCGCTTGTTGAGTCATTCTGTATGAGCTCATGTTTGCCTTGCTTAGTTGATGCTGGGCATCCTGCTATCCTGGTGTTCTCCAATCCCTTTGGTTCCTATATTCTTTACCCATCCTCACATATATGATTCCCTGAGTTCTAAGGGGAGCAAGTTAATGAAGGTCTCTCATTTAGAAGCCATCTCCACATGATGTCTCTGTGTGGATCTTTTCAACTATTCACATCTGCTGCCAGTGGAAGCTTCTTTGACGATGACTGGATAAGGCACTGATCTAGGAATATCACAAAATATCATGAGGGGTCCTTTTATTGATACTTTTTTTAGACCAGTCATGTTTAGTTTTACTCTAGGTGTCTGATGTATCTAGTCTCTTTAGTTACCAAGGCAGTGTTAGGTATGGCCTTCTTCTCCTAAAATTGGGCCTTAATTTCAATCAGATATTGGGTGTCTACTCCACTAGCATATTTTTTAGGAAGACCAAATGGTAGGGCAGAGATTTTGTGGCTTAGCTGTTGTCCATATTTCTCTTTTGGTAGATTACAGAGTACCTTCCCACACCAAAAGGTTAGAAGGGAAGGGTAAAGGATGAATATAGGTCACTTGTACCATGTGATATGACTTGTAAGAGGATGTTTTGCTGAGGCAGACAAGTTGTTTTGCTCTGGAAGCTGCCTGACAAAAGGGCCTCTGATATTTTCCTAGAGTGGAGGCTTGAAAGAACACATGATGTTTGGAGAGTGTGTAAGTATAACTCAACAAAAGTGGATGGTTCTTTCTTCCACTCTTTGCTGGTCTTCCTTGGGCTTTTTTGTCTTCTTTAAGGACTTGGACAATGGTTCACCTTGCTGTCTTTACTGATCATTGCTTCTCATGACTTCTTAGAAACACATCAATGTATTTATTTTGTTATTCTCACCTTCTTGCTACTTCTGATAACTCAGGCAGACTGGCAGAACCTCTATGTTTCCTCTGGATGGATGAACTGCTGTTGTTAATTTAGGAATGATAGTTGTGAGGAGAATGAGTCACCACTGCTGATTCCTATAAACAACTGCTCATATTCTGACAAGGGAGATTAGAATTGTCCCAGAGAACTATTTCTGAACAGGATCATATTCCTCTTTGCCCTATTAACCTTTCCTTTCCACTACAACTCTGGGTAGTTGGCTGTAAGGAAGGTTAAAGTGTTTTAGAATCCTTAATAAACTATCTTGTGAAAAATGTAAGCCTACACACAGCCATTCTAATAAAAAAATTATGTAATTGAGGTTGGCTTACAGTTTTGGAGATTGAGTCCATGATCATGATGACAGGAAGCATGGCAGTGTGTAGGTAGACAAGATGTTAAAGGAGTCGGTAGTTGGTAGTTCTACATCCAGAGACAGCCTTGAGGAGACTCTCATTACAAACTGTTCCAAAGTTGAGCATAGGAGACCTCAAAGCCCACCCAGTGACATGTTTCCTCTAAGAAGGCCACACCTACTTCAACAAGGCCACACTTCCTAATTGTACAACTCCCTATAGGCCAAGCATTCAAACACAGGAGTCTATGGGGGCTATACCTACTCAAACCACCACAAGGTCCCACTGTCAGGTTGTCAGGTTGAGCAACCCTTTGTCTTATCAAAAGGTTAGGTATTTCTGGATTTCCATGGAACACCGTTGAGTAAACAACTCAATTGAATGCAACCCAGTCCCACCATTGGAAGTCTGATCTGGTGATAAGAAATGGCCAATTGAAATTCTGTATCCCTTATTACTAGAAATCCTCAATAGGATCACCTTCCCTTCATACATGCACTAGGTTGTCACATACATACCCCAAATATCTCCAGTTCCAGCCTTCTCTTCCTGGGTTATTTCTATCTATCCCATTTCCTACCCACTATCTGATCTCCCACAGTAACCCCACAGTCTGCCCTTAAAAATTCTCCTTCCAAAGTAGATTCATGAACTCTCCTCAGACTCCTCCCCTTACCTAACTTGTCTGGGTCTATGGATTGTAGTTTAGTAATTTACTTAATGGTTCATATCTACTTATAAGTGAATGCATACCATATTTATCTTTCTGGATCTGGGTTAACTCATTCAGGATGATTTCTTTTCTAGTTCTCTCCACTTGCCTGCAAATTTCATCGATGCCATTTCTAAAAGCTGTGTATTACTCTATTGTATAAACATAGCACTTTCTCTTTATCTACTCTTCTGTTGAGGGACAGCTAGGTTCTTTTCAGTTTCACCTACTATGAATAAACTGGCAATGAACATGGTTGAGCAAATGTCCTTGTGGTATGATGGAACATTCTTTGGGAATATAAATATATATACACAAAAGTAGCTAGATCTTGAAGTAAATCTATTCCCAACCCTCTGAGGTCCAGCTATATTGACTTCTATAATGGCTGTATAAGTTTGTACTCCCATCAGCAATAGAACAACAGTGCTTGCTTTGCTCTGCATCATTGCCAGCATGAGCTGTAACTTGTATTATTGTACTTAGCCATTCTCCTGAATGGAGAGAAGCTGGAAGCAATCCCACTAAAATCAGTGACTAGACAAGGCTGCCCACTTTCTCCCTTCCTATTCAACATAGTACTTCAAGCCATAGCTAGAGCAATTTGACAACAAAAGGAGATCAAGGGGCTACAAATTAGAAAGGAAAAAGTCAAAATATCACTATTTATAAATGATAAGATAGTATATATAAATGACCCTAAAAATCCCACCAGATAACTCCTAAACGTAATAAACAGCTTCATTAAAATAGCTGGATATAAAATTAACCTAAACAAATCAATGGCCTTTCTTTACACAAAGGATAAACAGCATGAGAAAGAAATTAGAGAAATAAAACCCTTCATAATTGTCACAAAAAGTATAAAATACCTTGGTGTGACTCTAAAGAAGGAAGTGAAAGATCTGTATGACAAGACCTTCAAGTCTGTGAAGAAAGAAATTGAAGAAGAACTCAGAAGATGTAAAGGTCTCCCATGCTCATGGATTGGCAGGATTAATATAGTGAAAATGGCTATTCTGCCTAAAGCAATCTCCAGATTCAATGCAATCCCCATCAAAATTTCAACTCAATTCTTCACAGAGTTAGGAAGGGCAATTTGAAAATTCATCTGGAATAACAAAAAACCAAGGATAGCAAAAACTCTTCCTAACAATAAAAGAACTTCTGTTGGAATCACCATGCCTGACCTCAAGCTGTACTACAGAGCAATTGTGATAAAAACTACATGGTTCTGGTACAGGGACAGACAGGTAGATCAACTGAATAGAATTGAAGGCCCAAAAATGAACCTACACCCCTGTAGTCACTTGATCTTTGACAAGGGAGCTAACACCATCCAGTGGAAAATAGCATTTTCAACAAATGGTGGTGATAACTGGCCGTTATCATGTAGAAGAATGCAAATTGATCCATTCTTATATCCTTGTACAAATTTCAAGTCTAAGTGAATCAAAGACCCCCACATAAAACCAGAGACACTGAAATTTATAGAGGAGAAAGTGGGGTGGGGCATGGTGGCACACTCCTTTAATCCCAGCACTAGGGAGGCAGAGGCAGGTGGATGTCTGAGTTCGAGGCCAGCATGGTCTACAAAGTGGGTTCCAGGACAGCCACAGAAAAACCCTGTCTCAAAAAAAAAAAAAAAATAAAATAAAATAAAATTAAAAAAAAGAAAAGAAAGAAAGGAAGGAAGGAAGGAAGGAAGGAAGGAAGGAAGAAAGAGGGGAAAAGCCTCAAAGATATGGGTCCAGGGGAAAAATTACTGAACAGAACAGCAAGGGCTTGTGCTGTAAAATCAAGAATCGACAAATGGGACCTCATAAAATTGCAAAGCTTCTGTAAGGCAAAAGATACTGTCAATAAGACAAAAAGGCCACCAACAAATTGGGAAAGGAGTTTTACCAATCCTAAATCTGATAGGGGATTAATATCCAATATATACAAAGAGCTCAAGAAGCGGAACTCCAGAAATTAAAATAACCCCATTAAAAAATGAGGTACAGAGCTAAACAAAGAATTTTCAACTGAGGAATACCAAAGGGCTCTGGCTTAAGGAAGAACTATAATGTTGCATTATTCATGAAAAGATCTTCTAGAGCATAACTCCCTGGTGCAAGCTTTCAGAAGGCTCAGAGAATAGCATAAATTGTTCTAGGGTGTGAAATCCTTCCCTTGCACCTGTCATTAGCTGACTCTAGGCAGGTCTCTTTTTTTCTCAACTGTAAACATTGCCTGGTTCCTGCTAGTCTTTTGAATGCATTCCCCTGGTTTGTTTCAGATAACTTCAATGTACTTTGGCTGTTGTGACACCTAACTTCTTTGATTTCCTATGTAATATTTAAGTCTGATACTCACTTTGACAAATTACATTCAGATATAACACTCCCTCTTGTCCGTATTTGTTTGTCACTTTTAGCCAACTCCCTGCCCACCTGTACGGGGAATCTGATTCTCCTGCAGGTGAACGGACTGAATGAGTCCAGTCCATAGAACATGACTGTATTATGACTACAAAAAGTGTGACAAAATTAAATAAGAAAAACATAATTTGTCCATGGAGTTACATGTGGTGTTAAAATGATCAGTAGGAGAGAAGGACAAAACTGATTAATTTGAACATTAACAATCTGCTAAATGACTAAAATGTATCCAATTATTTATGAGGTACAGTTAGAAATTGGGAAAAAATATACATCTATATATTCACTACATAATATGATTTTCATAATATAGGGTAAGTAAAAATTGCTGAAGCATTCTTATTAACATAGCACATAGCATCACCACCCATTTCTTTTTGTTTGCTTTGTCTGTTCTTTTTTTTTTTTTTGCTGCTTAGAATACTTAAGGTATACGTTTTAGTAGTTTTTAGGTACTCAACCTATATTTGTATAGTTATTCCATTATAAATAATAGTAACATATTACATTATGTAAAATTGACTTTATTGTCGATGTTTTACCTTCATTTGTCATGCCTGCAGAATGTCCCAGGACTGGAGCCTAGCAGAATTATCATGGAAAAGACCACATAAACTTCATCCAGCAACTGGTGACAGAGGAGCACAGACAACTATTTAGAATTAGGCATTAGGCAGAGCTTGGTGAGCCCAACAGAGAAGGGGGAGGAAGTAAGACACCAAGAGAGCATGATCCATTTAAATCAACTAGCTGAGACTCATGGAAACTTGAAAGACAAGAGAAACCGTAAGTGTCTGGTCTAGAATTTCTACCTATATGTTATGACTGAGTAGCTTGGTGTTCTTGTGGTAATCCTAACAGTGGGAACAAGGAAGGATTGTCCCTGAGTCTTTGACCTACATGTGGGACCCTTTTGCAGTTGAGATGTAACATATGAGAGAATAAAAAATACAGTGAGAATGTAAAAACAATTGATTATGTTGTAACATAAATTCTAGAAAACTTAAACAAAGTTTAAAGTTAATTTTATGTTTATATATAAACCATATATTCATATATAAATATATGTGTATATTATACATATATAATATATAAAGACATATATGTTCATATACTTTATACATATATATTCATATATGTGATATATGTGTTAAATATCATAGATAGATAGATAGATAGATAGATAGATAGATAGATAGATGAGAGAGAGAGAGAGAGAGAGAGAGTAAATTCAATTATACAAAAACTACTAGTTTACTTCCTGTATATTATAATATGATTTCAAGTATACACATTTGCTAGTTGTTGAAAATAAAAATAATTTTAATAAATGTACTTTTTGCTCTAATAACAAGTGCATAACTCATTTTAAAAGGTGTACTAGGTTTTTAAAATAGCCTCTCTCTCTCTTTCCAGTGGACTTTGTTCAGTTCAGAGTTCGCTTCTTTTTTTTGTAATTTTTGACATTATAATATAAATATAGCATTTATCTCATACCCTTTATTTTTTCAAATCCTGTCTATATATGCTTCCAAGCTCTCCTTTTCTCCAAATCTTGTCCTTTCTTTTCAGTAATTATAGTTTTTTTTTGTGTGTGTGTGTGTGTGTGTGTGTGTGTGTGTGTGTGTGTGTAAATATATATTCCTAAATGGTGTATGCTGAATCTGTACACTGTTACTTGTATGTATGCTTTAAGGGATAATCATTGGGCACTGGGTAATGAGTTGGTGTGCTCCTCCTTAGAGAAAATCACCTCTCCTGCTCCCAGAGTTTTTCAGTTGCCTGTAAGTGTATGTGTGTGTGTGTGTGTGTGTGTGTGTGTGTGTGTGTGTGTGTGTGTGCAGAGTTGAGATCTCATGTAGGTTTTCTTGTCTACTTTGGCATCTCCATTGTTCATTGTTGTTGTCACTTTTCAGGTCATGTTTGGGGAGTCATATTGTCTTCAGTTTCTCTGTGTTATAGGGAATGAAGCATTTTCTCTATGCAAAAATATAAAAATAGTGATTATTGCAATCTTAAAATAAAAGTGTCACCCTGTGTCTTTTCAATTTGGAATAAGTATTATATCATAATACAAAATTCCTTCAGTATCTCAGAGTGAGACTGCCCACAGCCCAGTGTATTTCTAGTAATTTTAAGTCGTGGTATCAACCTTTTAAAAACTGGCTAATGTTACAAGGTAGCATCTGTCACCCGCATCCTCATATAAACTCACATGGCTGCAGCGTCTGTTCCAACACACAATGTTCTATTTCTGTGTCTCACACATTTCACTGTGAAGGAACAAATAGACTATTTTTTAAGAAAGGTTTGCCAGTGTTTCTAAATGAAAATTCAAAGCATTGTGGGCAAGAGTGAGACCAAGAGTATGTCATAACTTCTGATTCAAATTGATATATAAAAAACTTGTTTGTTTACAAATAGATAATAAGATTATACTATTAAATAATGAAGATGTTATTTTTATTAAAGGTGCTATAATTTTGAAATTATTTTCAATAGGTTTGGTAGTTCTACTTTGGAAATATACTATTGAGCATCATAAAACTATAGTAAATATTCTTGAAAGCTGATAGGTTTGTTCCTATTTCGTTGCCAAATCCTCCTGAGATGAAATGAATTAGAACTGAAATACAAATTCAGCTATCTATACATTCACTAAATCAATATTGATTGATCGCTTTACGTGCCAGGACATATGTGTCTGCTGATAAAAAGGCAGTCAATGGACTGCCTTCGGAACCATTCTAGAATATTAAAGCGGGGCGGGGGGCGGAGCACATAAAATATACAAACTATATGTCTTGTGAACAGAAATAAAAATGTGAAGAGTTATGGAGGTGCAGAAACTCATTGCTCTTCCTTTTTCTTTTACTATTCCTTTCTCTTTTCTTCTTACTTCAGAAATGGACAATAACTTAATTTATGTTTCTAATTACAATTTAAAAGTTAATTGAGTAGTGGGTGCACACATCTTTAAACCAGAACTCAGGAGGCAGAGACAGGTGGATCTCTGAATTCAAGTCCATCTTGCTCCAGAGAGGGAGTTGTAGAGAGAAACATTGCCTCAAAAGACCAAAAATAAAATTATTATTATTATTATTATTATTATTATTATTATTATTATTAATTCTTAAAGTACATATGTAGTCACTTTTCTATTATACAAGGTATTTAGAAATTTCTCAATTTTTAAAATATGTTAATAAATTCATACAAAATAATAGAGAAGTCATGCCCAAGAAAAAGCCTAAAGGTTTTGACGTAATAGACATTTTCTAGCAATTTTTCTAATGGAAACAAAATGGGAAAACATGTGACAAAATCTCAATCATCTATGTCTGAAAGAGAGTTTGCCATGGCATTTGAATAGACCCATTGTATTGTTATACATGCCCTAGATATAACTTCAGTTATTTAATGGAGGAAAAACAATGTTTTTCTCTTTGTTTTAGATGAAATGTAGCAGAAGTCATTAGCATTATGCAAATTATTCTTCTTAATGCTTTATAAAAATCTGAGAACATTCTGTATGAGAAAAAAGTTGTCCAAATATGAGTGAAGGACATCCAATGTGTGAAAGGTAGCAGCATTTTGTGGCACATGGTGTGTCACTCAAGGCAAAGGAAATCATGATGACATTTGTTCTAATCATTTATTTATTCAGTTTAGTGTTTCAAAAGTATTCGCTCAGATTATGGAGGTTTGTCACAAAAGAATAAGAAGCCTTAGGGCTCAACTACCTCCAGTGTACAAGTACACTGTCATCAAATATCTGTGGTAATCAAAGACTAGAAAATAGTACTTTGTACACATATGCCGAACACCATGTTAAGAATTTAAGGGACATCAAATAAACTACGTAGAAATAATATTTTGATCTATTCAGTTTGTAGAGGAGTGCTACTTTTTCACCAAATATGTTTTAACTGTAATTTTAGAATTTAGAACGTTCAATGAAAATGCTAGCAGTCAATTTATAATAATTGGAAATATGAAAATATTGTGGATATTCTGAAAGCCTAACAACTGATTGTGACAAGTAGGCCTGACTCTGCAAAGTGTACAATGAGATGTGTGTGTGTGTGTGTGTGTGTGTGTGTGTGTGTGTGTGTGTGTGTGTGTGTGTGTGTGTGTGTGTGTGTGTGTGTGTGTGTGTGTGTGTGTGTGTGTGCCCCTTCTGAGGCATGTCTCTCTTGGGCAAGGTTAAAAAACTCTAGATTCTTGGTCTGCTGTTGAATTTTCACAACAGTAAGTTTGAGCTACAATGCCATTTTCTCTAAAATTTCAATCAGGTAAAAAGATAGAATAAGAAAGGAAAAGGAGAAAGATAAAGGAAGCAAGCAAGGGAGATGGAGAGGGGAGAGAGAGAGAGAGAGAGAAACTGAAATCAGAAACTACCTTTGAAAATTACCTAAAACTCTTGACCGACTTTGTTTCCAATCACCATTACTGTATGAATTCATAAAAATAGGCCTATTGGTTAATGTATATTTTCATTGAAGTGATATTTAGTAAGTCACAGTTATTAAGCCATGCCTTGTTTATGAATAGCATTAAAAAAGAGTCTAGCAAATATACCTAAAAGTCATGTTCTTGACAAGCTTTTACTCGTAGAAAGGGAAGGGAATGTGATAAAATGAAAGGAGAAATCATCTATCTATTGTAATCATTAGATAAGAAAGGAGATGCAGAAAAGGTATTCAATTTTATTAACCAGGAAAATATTTTCTAATAAATCACATCAAATAAGTGTGAACTACCAAAGCTTTTATTATAATAGTACTTTATTAAAAATGAGTAAATATATGGTGAAATTCTTGTAAAGACAGACTGATGTGTCAGAAAAATAATAGTCAAAATTATGTGTATGGTGTGTTATCACATGAAGATGCAGGCATATGAGGTCTGAAGTAGAGTGTTACATAAGGTGGATGTGGACAGTTAGAAAAGCCTTAGAAATAATTTTGCCAGGGCATAGAATTGGAGACCTGTCAATAGAGGTTAAAAAAAACTGATTAAAAAAAAAAAAAAGGAAACTGAGTCTTTATATATTGGTTAATATAGCTGAACTATATTAGTGAAAGTAATGGAATAACTGAGAATAAGCACCCACTGAATGTTGTCATGTTAAGGTATCTGTGAAGGGTATGGACAAATTAGCATTGCATAGACTAATATAATGGATCTAACATGTTTACCTCTAACTCTCACCTGTTTAAAATAGTTACTTCATTAAGTGCTTCCACATGTAATAACAGGAGTTGTTAGACTGTGAAGTCAACAGAACACCCAAGATTTTTGCAACTGCAAAACATTTCTCAGCTCTATCTCTTTCAGCTTCTTTCTAGACAGAAAAAAAAAAAAAAAAAAAAGGAAAATCACAGTCTACTTCAGGAAGGGAAAATGTTGATGAACACCATGGTAAGAATTTAAGGGACATCAAATAAACTATTTGCATTGTACTATTTGCACTTTACAGAAAGCTATCAGTCTGAAAGAGAATTATCATCAAGAACAAGCCAATTGTGTTGGGAACAAAATAAAAGGGAGTCCTGGGGAGAGCCTGTGGAGAAGTGGGATAGGAAAAAGGGCCTAAAGTCCAGCCAGAGGTCCTGTGCTCTGGGCAGTTAACATCCTCAATATTATTTCCAGGTGGAAATACAGACACAACATATCAACAATTAGCCCCAGAGTGAAGAAGAACTATTCACTTTCTTATTCTATAACAAAAATAATCATAATTTAGAAAAAAAGCCTAGAAAGGCCACTGCCTAACTCAGGGACCATTAATTTTTAAAAGAAAGAATAAATGAAGAGGAAAATGTATTTAAAGTTATCTGTATTCACATTTTAAAATTCAGGTTGCAAGGTTGGGTTTAGAGTTAATGGATTTAACATGCTCAATACAAGGTGGCAGCAATCCATTAAAAATACCAATCTAACCTACAGAGGACCCTAGAAGGAAAATACCAACACAAGAACGATACCTATACCAAAGAAAAGACAAGATATTAAGCATCTCAAAACAAAGCCAAATTTAGAGAACCATAAGCACATAAAGCCACCTACAAAAACAAGCATATCAGGAACAAACTGTCATCTCTAATATCTCTCAATAATAATGGATTCAACTCAACTATAAAGAGACATAAGCTAACAGACTGGATACACAAACAAGGTCCAGCCTTTTGCTGCATAAAAGAAACACATTTCAATAACAAAGACATATTATCTCAGTAAAAGCATGGGAAATGTCTTCAAAGCAAATGGTCCCAGGAAACAAGCTGGAGTAGCCATCCTGAAATCCAATAAAATAGACTTTCAACTGAAAGTTATCAAGTGTGATGAGGAAGAGTGCTTCATAACCATCAAAGGAAAAATCCACCAAGAGAAAATCTAAATTCTGAATATCTGTGCCACAAATGCAAGGGCACCCACATTTGTAGAAGAAATATTACTAAACCCACATTTAACCTCACACAATAATAGTGGGAGACTTCAACACCCCACTTTCATCAATGAACAAGTCGTTGAAACAGAAACTAAATTGACACACACTGAAACTAATAGAGGTTAGGAACCAAATGGATTTAACAGATATCTACAGAGCATTTCACCTGAGAACTCAAGAATATACCTTCTTCTAAACACCTCATGGTACCTTCTCCAAAATTGACCATATACTTAATCACAAAATAACCCTCAGCTGATACAAGAAGATTGAAATAATCCCATGCGTTTGATCAGATCACCATGGCCTAAGGCTGGGCTTCAGTAACAGCAAAACAACAGAAAGCCCATATACACATGGAAACTGAACAACTCTCTACTCAATGACAACTTGGTTAGGGGAAAAATAAAGAAAGAAATTAAAGACTTCCAGGAATTTAATAAAAGTGTTGACACATCATACCCAAACTTATGGGACACAATGAAAGCAATGCTGAGACAACAGATGCTGGCAAGGAAATGGCAAATTAGGAACATTTCTCCATTGCTCATGGGAGTAGCAACTTCCACAACTGTGGAAACTGAGAAAAGTCTACCTCAAGACCCAGCTATACCACTCCTGGACTTATAACCAAAATACACCGCATTATACTACAAAGACACTTGCTCAGCTATGTTCATGGCGGGTTTTATTCATAATAGCCAGAAACTGGAAACAGTTTAGATGTCTTTCAACTGAGGAATGGAATACAGAAAATGTGGTACATCTATACAATAGAATACTATTCAGCTATTAATATATATATATATATATATATATATATATATATATATATATATATATATATAATTCAACCAGCTCAGACTGTATAATGATTCCTGTTTAAGGGATCATTACAAAAGGTTTGTAGAAAGGTTGTAGATCCTGATGCTCAGCTTGCTTACTGTGAAGGAATGTCAGAAGTTACACCTATAAAGACTCACAAATGACAGCCAAAATGTGAGTTTAACAAGGACAAAACAAGCCGGGCGTGGTGGCGCATGCCTTTAATCCCAGCACTCGGGAGGCAGAGGCAGGTGGATTTCTGAGTTCGAGGCCAGCCTGGTCTACAAAGTGAGTTCCAGGACAGCCAGGGCTACACAGAGAAACCCTGTCTCGAAAAACCAAAAAAAAAAAAAAAAAAAAAAAAAAAAAAAAAAAAAAAAAAAAAAAAAAAAAAAAA
>LR750424.1:111801-211801 GCA_902729485.2 Mus minutoides
CAAGGACAAAACAATAAAATGTTATTGTGTTCATGGGTGCAGTTAGAGGCCCAGTTCTATACAAAGAACGATAGGTCACAAAGGACTGCTGAGACTGGGAGAAATTGTCTTCCTTAGAGAAAAGCACGGCAATTAGTTATCAATACCAAATGAACATGATTGCTTTACAAAAATGTTTTGATAAAATTAAGCAGGTTATTTTAGACAATGCAGCTTCCATTAATTACTAAATATTTCCCTGAATAACAATCAGTGTAAAATTTACTCATAAATGCTATGTTTGGAGTGATAAATACTATTCAAACTTTATAAGCATGAGTCTTGTATTATTTTCTATAATTATAAATTAATTGTATTCACATTCTATCCCCTCCACTAACTTTTGTGCTCTAATAAATTTACATTACTGTTATCTGTGGAAGGTTCATCAATATTCCTTAGCTCATATTTAGTTAATCTTCTGTTAATAGGAAAACTTTACTCATGGAAAATATATCTGAATTCTACTGTTTTGAACTTATATCAGACTTCACATGTTTTCTTCACACATGACTTTTTTTTTTTTTTTTTTTTTTTTTTTTTTTTTTTTTTTTTTTTTTTTTTTTTTTTTTTTTTTTTTTTTTTTTTTTTTTTTTTTTTTTTTTTTTTTGCTGAGCACAATATTTTGAAGAATAATAATCCTTCCTGTTAAATATCTATTGACTTTCTGTGGCTATCTTTCTTCACATACTTTTGGCCATAGAAAAATTGCAAGTTCCACAGAATTGCTAGAGAACTTAAAGTACAGAAATCTAACAGGACAGTAAAAGGACAATTTACTGTGAACCTTTATAGACTTTAAAAACATTTCAGGCAACAAGATGGTACTATATATTTAAGAGTAAAATGTCAGTGCTGAATTCTTGCCATTCATAAATGTATTGATGATAGGTGTTTTCCCAACCTACCCATGGTGTTTCATGCTATCCCAATACTAGAAAACGAATAAATTTTACATTAATTTATATAATTAGTATTATATTATAAAATAATACAATTAAGAGATTGGAAAATTGTCACATATAGAAATTAAAAATACAATGATTTGATTTTTTAAAAATTAGTATGTATATAAAATACTAACAATAACATAACTAATGTGTTGAGGTTTGGTCTTCTGCTAAGTATTGTAATGTTAAATACTTGTAAGACCATGAAAAACAGCTTGGTTCCTGGTTGCGCTATGACTTGAAACCCTGGAGACCTTGAATGGACAGTAGGTGTTTCACCTGTTCCAAACCAGGCCCAGGTCACTAGTGGCAGCTCTCCCTAGATTTGTGGCCATCAGTCATGTAAGAGCAGTGCCCTAAATTCCTCCACCAGTAGAGGACATGTTTTTTGGTCACATAGGCTCAAGACAGATCTCCATTCTAATGAGGTAGCTAAAGATTTGGTGGGCTTAGCCAATAAGTTTCCTTCCCAGACACTCCTCCCTAGAAAAAGGTATTTAATCCCAGGTCCACCCTGAGAAATGGGGTGGTTTTCCACATCCAATTTCTGCCATGACAATAAATGCCTTAAAACCATGGACTGCCTCTTTTCATCATGAGCCACCATGGTGAACAAAGGAGAAGGCCTTTGGCCTACAAAGCTGCTGTTTAATTTCCCTTAGAAGGCTTCTCTGTGCTCCCAACCAAGGCCACCACCAAGCCAAGCTCAAGCCAAGAGCAAGCAAGCCTACCACCACAGTCAAGCCATTGACACCTAGGTATCTGAGAGCCTGAAAACCAGAGGGCACTGGCTTCCTCATAGACCCTGGACCCCTAAGCCAGCTTTGGCTGTCCAGTGCCTCAAACTGCACTTCCCCATTCTCAGAGCAGGGTTCCCGGGCTTCTGGACATGTGCAGGGTAAGCTCAGTCAACTTCCCTTGTCCTGCCTGCCTGAATGGTCAATTGCTGAGGCAGAACAGACACAGGGGGCCCCAGAACCATACAAATACTGGCCCCAAGGTCTTGTTGCCTCCAGGGTCTAGAGAATCTGCATATACCCATTTCCTTAATTTAAAACGATTTGTGGAGTAAACATGCTGACAGCCTATTGCTGGGCAGAAGAGACATGAGATTTTGGAGCCTAGGCTTGGTGTCTGGAGCAGAGACCATGAGGAGGGAGAGAGAGAATGGGGAGAATGTAGAAGACACCATAGTGTAGAGATGAGTCATGGGCAGGGAGGCTAGCCAATTGGATTTAAGAGCAAATCTTATGAAAACGGACAAGTTATAACTCAGGGTTATCAATGGAGAAGTAGATTCAAATAGCTTAGAAGGCAGATATCTGCCCAGCTCTAGTGCATTAAAGGCTTATTATAAACATAATAGTTGTGTCTCTTTTATATGCGAAATGAATGATCATATGTGGGGTAGAAATATCCCTGACTCCTTCCTGTCTGGTCCGGCCCGCCCTGCACCAGCTCGGGGCTCGGGCCGCAGGCGCTGTGGACTCCCCAAGCTATCTCGGGACCTCAGGTGAGCAGGGGAACACAGCATCTGTTCTGGCCCAATCACTTGGAACTTGAGTTTCATGTGTTTAGTAAATTGTATCTTGGGTAGTCTAGGTTTCTGGGCTAATATCCACATATCAGTGAGTACATGTTATGTGAGTTCTTTTGTGATTGGGCTACCTCACTCATGATGATGCCCTCCAGATCCATCCATTTGCCTAGGAATTTCATATATTCATTGTTTTTAATAGCTGAGTAGTACTCCATTGTGTAAATGTACCAAATTTTTTGTACCCATTCCTCTGTTGAGGGACATCTGGGTTTTTTTTTTTTTTTCCATGTGTAAAGAGTTGTTAGAGATAAAGATTCTGGGTTGAGGATTGGTACACATGTCCATGTCCCTTCTCAGTACTGGGAAGGCATCTGGCTTGGAAGTAGGGCAGGTCCTGTCCAGGTTTTCACAGTCTCTATGAGTTCATATGTGCATTAGTCCCGTTGTATCCAGAAGACAGTTTCTTCAGTGACATCTATCCCTACTCATTCTTACATTCTTCTTGATTTCTCTTCCAGAGTTCCTTGAGCCCTGAGGGGAGGAGGGGTTTGTTCGGTGAAGACATCTCATTTAGAAATGAGAATTCCAAAATACTCATTCTCTGCAAGTTATCCAGTTATTGTCTTTGTATTAATTCTCATCTCCTGGAGGAGGAAGAGTCTGGTGCAGGCTGAGTGAGACACTGATATAGAGGTATTATAATACTGTGTTCTTAGAAGTCGTTTTATTACTATGTTCCTATCGTAGAGAAACAGTACTTGTTTTTTTCAGAGGTCCATGGCCTATTTAGTCTCAGGTTCTTGACCACCAAAGCAATATTGTGGGTGGGTTCTGACTACTGGAGTGAGCCTTAAATTCAACTCGCATATAGTAGATGGTTACTAGCACAAATTTTGTGCCACTATTGTATCAATGATTCATTCAAACAAGAAGTCACTTGTAGATTGAAGGGTTTGTAGCTGGGTTAGTGTTTGGTTTTCTCCTCTGCTAGTATAAAGAGTAACTTCCAATATGATGAACGCTCATCAGTAGGGTGAAGGCTCTAATTAGGCAGTAGCTTGTCTTCACTCCATGTTATATGATAGGTAGTAGTTGTTGTCACCAATAGAGTCTTACCATTAGTTTGCTCAATAGCCCTGTAAATAGGATGAGTTGCTTGCTATAAATAGGATGAGTTTCTTGGCGGTTTTTATGGAACCCCATCAGCCAACATTTAAAGATATTTTCAGTGAATGTTCTTTCTCATTCTCTCTTAGAAGAAATCTTGTACTTAGCCTCTGATATCTACCATCATGTAGGCAGCTCCTCTGTGCCAGAGTTGGAGCCCATCACATTACCATTTCCTTCCTTCCTTCCTTCCTTCCTTCCTTCCTTCCTTCCTTCCTTCCTTCCTTCCTTCCCTCTCTCCCTCTTTCTTTCTTTCTTTCTTTCTTTCTTTCTTTCTTCTTCTTTCTTTTTAGAAAAACTACATTATAATTTTACCATGAGCTTTGAGGACTCAACTCATAACCATATTCTCAAAATAAGGAATCCTTTGTAAAAGGTGATTTCCATGTCCCTCACACCAGCCACCTGACATTTCAGAAGATAAGAAGTACTGCTCAGCTTGAATGAACTCAAAACTATCTCTAAAATGTATGTGAGCTCGTTCTTTGAAAAGTCAGTTTAGTACCAGATAACATAAGTTGCTCATTGGAATATGAGAGTATATGTATTATGAGTCTGAGGAAATTATTTGAAGAGATAAGATAAACTTGAAGAATGCATTTTGAATAAAGAAGGAAGTAAAGATCAGTTTCTAAGATAATTTATATTATTGTAAGTAAAGTTTCCAATTAGAATTATGCTATTATAGAATTATTTACTCAAAGTATTTATATCATTTCTTAATTTTACTCTTATTATTCTTATTATTACTCATGACTTGAAATGCTATGTCCATTTTCAATGTATTCCATGTGTTCTAACATATACTCTAGTCTTTTTCTCTGCTGGAGAAATAAGCCAGGACCCATGCATATTAGATAAATTCCCTACACAATTGAGTAATATGTTGCTAGTTCCAATATATCTTTAACAGATATATCTAGGTCATTTTCCTTTACTTGACTGGGGTAGCAGAGGAGTATTTGTTGCTAAAGCCAGAGCTTACTTGCTGTAAAATACAACAGTTGAACCTTAAGTATTTACCTTAGTAATATGAAGATTTTCGAATATGAACTTGTACTTGCAGATTGACAGTAAATTAACTTGTATTGTCCCAAAGCTTGAAACCACCCAAATGTCCTTCAGTAATTTAGTGGTCAAACACTTAGTGGTGTGTGACAAATGGTGAAGTGGAAGGAAATCACGATGAGTGCAAAATGCTGATCTCAAAAGGAAAGACAGCACCACTTCATTTATAAGGCACTTATGACATAGAAAGCCATGATATTAGAACTTGGTAAGTGACTTCCATGAACTAGGGAGTAATCACAGGTAGCAATATCAGGAATATAAACTAGTAGGTGGAAGTATCCCTACAGGGATGGTAGAGATTGGTAAAATGTTTTACCTGTTGATTTTCCAGGCTACAAAAGCAATGAATGTTTGCACATGTTTACAAACAACTGCATGCATTTCTGGTGAAATCCGACAGGCTTTATCAGTTGTGTCAGCATCCATTCCTTAGTTTTCTCTGTATTACACATGTTTATTATTGTAAGCATTGGGAGATTTGAGGAATGATAGATGAGATTTCCCTTTCACATTACTTAGCAAAATCCTTTGAATCTATAATTAACCCAATACAAAGTGTTTACTAAGAAATTCACTTGAAGTAAAATTGTTTTTGACAAGCAAAATCTTAAGAGAAAATTCAGTGTTGTAAATGTTTATGTTGTGGGACCCCATCTCATTGGATGGAACTCATGTTCGACTTTGCATGCCTTCATGGGGAAGCCACTGTTTACACCTGAAGGCTTGCTTCATACAGAAGATATGCAGGTCACCTGGGAAGTGTTTTTATTTCCTTAAAGATACTGGAAACATTTGCATTTTCCTGGTTTTAAATTAATTGTTCAATTCTTCTTTGCTAACATGGAAAGGTTTTTATGGCATAAGACATGACTTTTACTATGCTACATAAAAACGTTAGTAAAAGAAAGACTTGTTTTCCTTAAATTTTTGTCTTCCAGAAAGAATGACTTTTTTAAGATGTATACATGGAGTAAAAATAGTTTGGATGTATTTTTATGGTTTACAAATTTTCATCAGCTCATCATGTTGAGATATAAGAATAAGCATTGTCTTAGTTAAGGTTTTACTGATGTGAATAGACACCATAACTAAGTCAACTCTTATAAAGGATAACATTTGATTGGGGCTGGCTTACAGGTACAGAGGGTCAGTCCATTATCACCAAGTGGGAGTATGGCAGTATCCAGGCAGGCATGGTGCAGGAGTTGCTGAGAGTTCAACGTCTTCATCTGAAGACTGCTAGCAGAATACTGGCTTCCAGGCAGCTAGGATGAGGGTCTTAACCTCATGTCCACAGTTACATACCTACTCCAACAAGCTTACACATCTAAATAGTGCCACTCCCTGGGCCAAGCATATACACACCATCACAAACATCGTTGGAAAACTCCAAACTTGGCTTCAGTCTGGGATCACATTCATGGATAGGATTTGATGTTTTGTGTCTTGGTCTGATTGCTTCTATGAGTGATTTTTTTCCTAGGGGTGTCAGTACTGCTGTTTACATGCTTCCTAAATTGAATCAAAAAGAAATATCTTATAGAATCTTTAATGGAATCAGCCAGCCTTATAAACCATCAACCTCAAACCATGGAAAACTTTCATGTTCATCATATGTTCTTTTGTTAGTGTAGTGCCAGGCAACTGTCAGTGATCCCCGCAAAACAGACAGGAACTGATCTGATGCAACTCACAGCAGATAGCTAATTGAGCTAGCTTAGGCTCACGGTTTTTGGTTATTTGGTTTTTGGTGGAGAGAAGCTCCAGACAGCTACTATGGCCTTTAGCATAATTGGCTGGTGCTGGTAGTCAAACCATAAACTTAATTTCTGTTTCCCTCTGCATTGATGGTCTTTAGGGATGGGGCAGGCTTGTAACCTGGGGTGCAAATTTGTTGGGGGAATAACCTGGAGACACTGTTGGGGTCTTGTTGGAAACAGCTAGGCTCCATTTTGTTTGGGGCGGTGGGGATAACTTGGAAACTAATACTAGGTACCAGCCTATTAGTTTGCCTGAGTTCTATAAAATGGAGTCTGTACTTAAAAGATTTTCCAGCTAGTTCTTCTCCCACATCCTACCATTTTATGGATTTCACAAGGATGCAGACATGGGGCTGCTCTGTGGCCACAGGGGCTGTGATGTTTCCTATGCATTCCCTAAATCATGATTATTGAGGCTTTTGAGTCAGTTCTCTGTACATGATTTCTCCCCAGGGATTGGTGATTAAAATGGTGATCCTGAACATTCTCTAACAGAAAAGGTAATAAATAACTTTCTGAAAAAGGAAACAGTGGTCTTAAAAGAGGACAGATACAGGAAAGTGGATACTGGGAAAATAGATAATGAAAAACAAACAAACAAACAAACAAAAGAATCCTTTGTGATATAGCAGGCCTTAGTGCTGTAGAAAAGCAAGATACTGGGTTAGAAATATATTCAGTATTCCAAGTTGCTGGAGGGGTTTTTCAGACACTAGACTGAGACACAAGGTATGTGACAGAGCCCATTTCTCTTAAGAATTTTAGGATACTTAGAATATTGTAGAGATTCTAAAAGGGTTTAAATCAAATGGCTAATTGTCCCATGTACATAGAATAGGAGAGAAGCTAATTGAAGTGGTTTTAGGTAAGATTTCTCACTGGCATCTTCTTTCTCCTCGTACCTGCCTTGCTCTGCGTTGTCCTTTTGGTCTGCACCAGGACACAGCTTTTCAGGATTTTGTTGTTGTTACTTTGTTACTCTAAACCTGTATATGTTAATTGTAGAAAATGCCTATTGTAGAAATATAAAATGAGCAACTTTAAATTACTTCTTGTTCACATTCGGATGTTATTCATAGCATGCAGTGCCTTTTATTATACCTTAGTAATTTGACATTCTATACCTATCCTTTTAAGCAGACAAATATTCTTCAGAGCATTTAAATAGCTCTGTAATATTGCCTTGTTATGATATATTTTCACACATTCATCCCTTGACTTCTCATTGTATACCATGGGATTACTTATTTATGTCCATCAATATTGCCCAACATTAATGTTTAGCCCATTTTCAATAATTTCCGGAAAATTTTCAAAGTTACTGGACTTAATTAATTAGCCATGTTAGAAAGGCATGATGATATTATTAAAACATGCTTCGAAGAATGCTTCCAATTAACAGGACACTGGGAAGCACACTAGACTGTCATTGCTGAGTCTTACCTAGAACCCTGTTTCCCAGGCTATCAACAATAGCAGTAAACCCTATGTGGGGCTCTGTTTTTCCTCATGCCACTGAGAAAAATCTAGTAATTTTTGCTCCTAGCAAACTGCTACTTATGTTATAAAATATGATATCATGTGAGTCAATTAGCTGTGTTTTTAAGCCAGCAGTATACTGAAGGTAATACTCTGTCCTGAGACTATGGAACTAACCAGAGTTATTTTTTCACATATTGTGAAATACATCCAGTCCAGGAGATTGCCCAGAATTTAATGGGATTTTAGAAGGCACAATGGCATCATTCTGAGGATGCTTTCCTAGTTCTTTAGCCTCAAGAGTCCTTATTATTTCACTGTCCACTTCTTTACATGACACCAGTTGTCCAAGATGCTGGAGGCAAGCACAACTGCCAAAGAAGATCTTAGAAAGTCAGTTTGGTTCCTCATAAGCTGTAGCTGCCTTGGCCTTGCTCTGTGGTACAATTTTCTCAAACTTCGATCATCGGTGTGTGGATGATTAAAGAATAAACCAGCATGAGCCACTGTGGCTCTTGGGCTCACAGTGATTTATATGAACATCTTTTCCTTCTTTACCACAGAATTCCTTTAATAACAGTGTGAAGGCTCTATTCTGTTCTTAAAAGCCAAAGAAAAGAAAAGAAAAGTATTCTAGTGATAATGATATATGTATTTAGTAAATTCCGTTTCTAGGGTAAAGTTTTGAATTTTTGTTAAAAATGAAATTATATTCCCGATCCTTTACTCAATTATTTCACATTTATGTCTTTTGTGTTATTATTGATGTCAGGTGTGTGGTGTAGGTGTGTTTACTTATGCCCTGAGGGTGCCTACAGATCCAGCAGTGGGCATCAGCCACCTATTGTGGGTGCTGGGAACCAAACTTAGATCTTCTGGAAGAACGGTGAGTACTTCTCACAACTAAGCCATCTCCTGAACCTTGTCTACTAATTTCATAAAATGCAATTATTCACTGTATTTTAATATGCTAGCTGATAACCAACAACCTGTAAATAAAATATATCTTCCATTAAATCTTAGAAATGTGGATCATTAGTGGAGAGACTTAGATCTAGGTTTTTAGGGGAAAATGTTTTAATGACATGACTTTGAATAAATTACTCCACATTCACTAATAAAGCCAGGATATAAACGAAGTATACTACTGTTGTGTCTTGGAACCTTAAAGATTTGATTGCTTAAATATAGTATGAATAGTTACTTTCATATCAAAATAATTGACATCATCATGCAGCAAATAGAAATCCTAAAAAAAAAATAACTTCATTGCGGTGTTTAATAGTTTCTTTAGACCATCTTTTAATTTATTTGCCCTACTATTACTTTTCACAAAATTCCCCCTGAAAAAAATTAAGTAATGACAAAAATCATTTAAATTAAAAGATTACAGAGATTGTTGTTTCCTACAATGTTTTATGCATGAGTTCTATACCATTTATCTGTGCTAATGTTAGCTGTCTACAGATCTTAATCCTGATGGCACATTATCTTTAACACACACACACACACACACACACACACACACACACACACACACACATATGCTATTATAAAATACGTTTGTGATTGTTGATGTTTGTCTCCAATTTGAGATTATTTATATCTTTAGTTTCTTTATTTACCTCTTCCTTCATCCTTTACTTAATGTATTATTTGATTTTGCTTTAAGTCAATCATAAACACATATTTTTATCAAATTGTTCTGATTAATGTGGAGTTTTGAGATCACTGTTTCTGTTTATTCAACAATATATAGTAATTCATTTATCCCTTACTTCTGTTGCATCAACTCTTTTTTTTTTTTTTTTAATAAAGCCAGAACATGTGTTAAAATTCAAATGTTCTACCAGCTGTGTGACGAGTCAGGTCAGTTAACCTTTCCTCTTTTTCTCATTAACATTGGGCTAATAATTACTCCCACCCACACTATAGCTGAAGTAATTAATGTGAAATCAAGTAATACGTCATACACAGTAAATTTTCAGTAAATAAGATAATGTTTTGTACCATGCCTGCTTTTATTCTGTTTTGAGTGTAAAGAAGATATATGCAAGCTTTTTAACTTATTCACTATATCCACAACATTGAAATTACAAGGGCACTCAACTCTCAGGGTGTTCTGTCAAGGTTATCCTACATATTTTTTTCTAAGAACAAATAAATTTCCAAACAAACCAAAATAATAATCCATCACAGTAGAAAAACAAAGATTTAAGAAGAAATCAGAAAAATTCTCATTTTGAAACATAATTTTTATGACAAATACAGATGCTAGAACATTCAACCCAGTAAGATGTGCTAACATTTTATTGCACAACACTTTATGTATGAAAGAAAAACACAACTCTAGTTTTATTCAATGCCTTGGTTCCACAGTGTAGGCAAAGATTAATTATATGCCAAGAAAATACCATATGGCCAAGTACAGGTCCTTTGAAATTGAGGCCAATGCCAAACAACTACCATGGTATTCTCTGACTAACAATCTTTGATAAAAATAATCATTGTCTTTGGGATCTCCTTTTACAGCTGTTATTTCTTTCAAAACATGTATATAGTGATGAAATATGATGTATGCATAGAGGAAACTTCTATGGAAAGGAGCACCAGGCATCAAAATCAGAGAAGCATGAGGCATTTCAGGAAAAGCAAACATCAAATTTCAAATTTTACTAAACCATAACACAAAAAGTGTATCTAAGGCTTTTGTAACACAGGAATATAAACTCTAGGCTAAATGTATTTGATTTCTATGCGATTGATATTATATAATTACACATTATTACTACTCTAGAGTGGTAGCACAGATACGCACACACACACACACACACACACACACACACACACACACACACACGAAGCAAAGCACATATTCAGAGGCCATGGAACTGCTCATGTCTCATACTAGCTTTCTTGTGCACTGCAAGGCCTTAGATTTCTTCTTTGCTATTCCGTGTTGAAATTCTTAAGTAACTCAGCTATAAACCAAGGTAGAGGAAAGACTCGTATTTTGAATGGTCTTCAAATAGACCCATAAATTTTAACTTTCCATCTCGAAGTGAGGCTCTTAGCCAAACTGGAAGACAGATTCACTGCCACTCCTCTCTATTGGCTTCATGCATTGGAAGCACATTATAATAGAATGAATCTGTTTTCGGCTTCCTATTGCCAAAACAATCGGGGGAGGGGGGGAACCAAAGATGAGCCTCCACCTCTTTAAAGGAGTGTGCCACCGCTGGGCTGTTTCTTTCTCCTTTATTGAAAGCATCTAAACAAAACCCATAGGGCACCGTCTAACCATTGTGACAAATTTATTTTGAAGGCATCAACAGTCTAGGTGTGTCAGAATAGTGTACAGCTTTAGTGAGTGTGAGCAGGTGCCCAGTCTTAAAAGTAGTTATCAAAGGCCGAATTGAATGAGATGCCTTTCTTCTAAAAAAAAAAAAAATCACACATTTTGGGGACACTTTGTATTCTTTTATTGAGAGCTGGTCTCCTAAAATTCCCCCTCTTGCATATCTCTTTGAAACAATGAAGGAGTAAATTGAAGATGGATCTTAAAGCAGGTTGACACACAACAGGGGAAGCACAGAGAACGGGGATGCCCTTCAGCTGCGCTTTCCTGGTTATTTGTTATTCTTTCAGTGTAATGAACCACGGGCAATTAAAATAATTAAAAATGTTAAAGCTCTGACATTATTATAGCCACGTTAATTTCATTTGAGTTAACTGCATGTTTTTTCCATTACGTAATTTCAATACTAAAGTATTCTATCACAAATGCATTCTATCACTGAAATAAATGAATGAAGTCTTCATGTAGTATAAAGTACCTAGCCTAGTACAAATGCCAACAGTCAAATTCTTTGATTCTCTGAGATCTCAAAGCTACCTACTATCTCTGACTTTAGTCTACAGTTTACTTCTCAAGAACGTGTTGAGTAATTATCTCATTCCAGAAGAACAGAAAGGGTCAAAGGAACCAAGAGGCTTGGGTGTTTAAGAAACTAGCCACGAACCAGAAGAGCCTGTGAATGTGCTGTTATATGATGACAAGGTTGTTGGTGCCACAGTCTGCAAAGGGCGGCAGGCGCTATGCCAGACTCAGGTACCCGCTACTCCTCCTGCTGTGGGCTGAGCTAGGGCTGGCTTCCCTTCCTCCTTCAGGGACCTCTCTGGTCCTCACAGGCATCGTCGCGAGGATTCTTTACCCTAATTATCCCGGGAGGAAGACGCGCCTTTCTCGGAGACCGCCTAGGCAACACTCACCAAGGCAGCCTGCAGATTACTTCCCTCGGTGGGTGTGCGACTTCCTTTAAGCCAGTCACACTTACAGTAGCTTGTCACTGGCGAGGCCGCGAGTTGCAGAGGGCGGGGGGAGCGCAGGGCGGAGGGAGGAGGTGGGAGGCGCGGAGTCGGGAGGCTCCGGGAGACGCTGGAGCTCCAGACACAGCAGGAGCGAGCGAGCGAGCGAGTGAGCGAGCGCCGCGCGGGTGCAGTCACCGGCTCGCCCTGGCTGCCGCGCACTCCGCCTCCGCGCTGAGCAGTGGGAACGCAGCGGCTCGAGCCTCCGGGCTCTGCTCCGCTCCCGGGCCCGCGCTCCAGCCCGCTCCGCCCGCCGCACCGCCCCCGGCGGCGCTCAGCCCGCAGCGATTTGACTTCCCTCTGCCGGCTTCTCCAGTTCTCCAGATCGCTCGCTGCCTGGGCTCCACTCTACTCGGTGTTTACCACACACCGTTTGCTCTACTCTTCTCCCCTTGATCCTAGACACTCTGCTTGTTTTACTCCCTCCTTCCTCCTCCTCTTTTTTTTTTTTTTTTAATTGCAAACATCATCTAGATTTAAGATGACTCGTCTTATTTAATCTCGTCCATATCGACACTGAAGACTGAAAGGGAACCTTCACCACCACTCCGACCCTGGTGGCACTTAAAAAATAAAAATCTAAAAAAGAAGGGGGGGGGGCAGAAAAAGGAAAAGTCTTAAAGGGCAAAGGAGTAGGACTCAGGACCCTCTGCAGACCTTTGACTGAGCCCACCCAGGACTGTGCTAGCCATCAGAACTTCTAATTCATCTTATCCAACTGCAAGGGAGGGCGACACGAGCCAGAAGCAAACTTCAGCGGTCTCTGCGGATCTGTGATTCCAGCATTTAGAGGGGTCTGGAGCCAGAACGTACAGGACTCCACCAGGAGGAGGAGTTCCGTGTCTCTCTCGCCCCTTCCACCAGGACTGAACCTTAGACTGAGCCACGCGGGACACAAGAGGCAGAAGAGGGTAGTAGAAAATGCGGGGCTCCGGGCCCCGCGGTGCGGGACGCCGACGGACCCAGGGTAGAGGTGGTGGCGACGACACCCCCCGCGCCTCTGCCTCTCTGGCAGGCTGCTATTCCGCACCTCTAAAGGGCCCTCTCTGGACGTGCCTTCTCTTGTGTGCGGCGCTCCGGACCCTTTTGGCCAGCCCCAGCAACGAAGGTAGGGAAATGGAGGTGGGGACCAAGGCGCCCTGGGGTGGATGGGTGAGGTGGAGCTTGTGTCAGTGGGTCTCAGAGCTCCAAGCTCCGCTGCCAAGACTAAATCCCCGCTCTTCATCTCCAATTAATGTTTGTCCGCTTTTGCTGGCGTTTCCGGATCTCTCTGGTATCTTTGGTTGCATTGTTTGACAGAGCTGCAGAGTGCTCGCCAGGCAAAGAACCTGCCTGTGGTCTGAGGCTGGTTGGGGGCTGGGAAGTTGGAAGGCTGAGGGAAAGAGGTCTGAGACCTGAGCTGGGAGGTTGGGTGCGGTTGGGTCCTGAGAACCTGGAGAAGTGACACGTCCGGATTACTGAGAGAGATGACAACAAGGCTCATAGGATGTGTGCTGGTTTTAGAAACCTTTATTTGGTGATGATGTTGGAAGACGAATTCAGGGTGGCTGGTCATTTTATTTTGGAGAAAGGGGCTGACCCAGGAGCTGTTATTTAGAGCACCACTAGCTGTTTTACAAGCTCTTTAACAAGAGCTTTAATTTTTGAGGAAGGGGGTTGTGAAAGAAAAGGATGGATGCCCCTTCCATCTGGGGGAATCACTAACTCTCTAAAGCTAAGGTAGAGGAAGGTGGGAAGGTGGGATAGTGTTGGGAGAGACAGGCAGTGTGGATACCAAGAAGTTGTTCATGGATCCCACCAAAGCTTATCTGGTGACAGAAGATCTGTCCTAGCCAGAGGCACCAGGTCTTGAAGTAACCAACCCCCCCAATCCCCAATTCTTTGCTCCGGACTGTTTTGCATTCCTCCTGGAGAGTAAATCTGGAGGCAGGGACACCACCTGTGTTCTTCCTTCCTTTGAGCTGGTTTCAGCCCCTGACAAACCCATCTTGGTCCATCCCTTGGCCTCGCCCCTGGTCCTCTTAGACCCTGGAGGTCTGCTCCTCTTTCATACATTATGGCTTGCTCTGGTCTCAGCTCAAGCCTTCACACAGGGGAGGGTGGAGCATGTGGAAAGGCGCTCAGTATCTCAGACCAGATTCTCCGGTTACCAGGAGTGGTCGACTTCACTGTGGAATCATCAAAAATCCTGTCCTCTTGTCTAGAAGCCTGGGGTTTTAAGCTTTGGGCCGTGGATGAGAGTCCCGGGGTGTAAAATCTTAAATAACCGCCCCCCGCACTTGGGGACAGGAGATGCTGGACCTGAAAGATGAAATAGCAGCAGCAGAGTAGTATATGCCCTCGTGACTAGCATAGATTCAGTCTGCTGTAGAAGACGCTGAGCTGGTAACCCCTAGTGCTGCCAGTTCCCAAGGAACCCTGAGAAAGCAGGGCAGATGGAGACTCATACCCCACCCCACTTACTCTCTCACTATGTTTATTATTAAACATCTGTTCAGAGGAATATGGGTATCTGTCGATATCTGTTGGTAATAAGCCATGCTTCATGCTTAAGCCAAACAAGCTGCCTATTTTTTTTTATCTGTAAAGTTTTTAAGTGGTGATTTTATTTTGTTGTTGTTTGTTTGTTTGTTTGTTTGTTTTACACTTGGACATTTTATTAAGGTCCTATGTTAAGACCATTAGATTAGAAGTCCAAAAGCTCTAAGAGGGCTAATGCGGGGGGGGGGGGGGGGGGGGGGTGGGGAAGGGAGGATAGAGAAAGAGGAGGGAGGAAAAGGGAGGAGGAAGGAGGGGCTTTCATCCGTTTTATTCCAACCAAAGGGCCATCCTGATTGAACTGCAAAACGATTTAAGGGTAATAGCACCCATCCTTTCCTCTACATAGTCATTTAAAGCAGCTTTCTATAACCCCCCTTACTATGTATACAATGGGGAAGGGGACTGGATTCAAGGAAGTCTCTATAAAAGAACTGAAGAAATAAATTATCAGGGAGTGTGACACCCAATGTGAATGAGGGCCAAGACTAAGGAGATCAAAAAACAAGCAGAAGGAACAGGAAGGAAGTAGGGAAATAGCTCAAGTCTCCAATGGTACCCTAAGCGAAACTTGCATCTTGGGGAATAGGGCCATGCAAAGCATGGGCTTTAACACCCACAGGTTGTGCAGTCTGAGCCAGCTAGTAAACTACACAGCTGACTTGGTTATATGCAGATACGGGCTGGAGGATGTAACAAAAGCAACCTTGTCCTCTGAAGACTTCCAAAATCAAGCGTGCATGCTGTTCGGGGAACGTTTTGTGGTGTGTAGTTAAAGATTTAATATTAGTGCTATTTGAGGTTGTCTGTCCAATTCATTCCTTCACTACCCAACAGGACACCATCTATAATCCCGTCCCAGATCCTTCTGTTTTTCGAAATGTAGATTCTTTTCTGCTTTACATTTTTTTTATCACTGCTTTTAAAAATGGAGCAGTGACATACACTGAAAGATTCTTAGCATTACTCTTTATTATTTATTTAATAAATAAAACGAAACATACTATCCCCTTGTTTTTATGAAAGAACTTTGGAAGGTCACATACTGAAGTATTTTATCGACATGCTAAATGAATTGATTCATGAAATTTATAAAATTCATAAAAGTTCCTGTCTGCAACTTCCATAAATGCTTAATGATTCTTCAGTCATATATGTGTATACATTACACAATACAGAATGTACATTATATGATTATGCAATAAAGTGTCAGACAGGAAGAAATAAATGTGAATTATAATTTACACTCATTATTCCAATCATTTCTGAAATCTATCTTTACTGGATAACTGTGTTCTAAACAAATTATGCAATCAATATGTGTTGATTTGTAATGTATACTTACAAACCACGCTTGGAAAAACCACTTAGTCTGCATTAAGGTGTGCAGACGTTTACTTAGAAATAAAATTACAAGCATTTTAGCAGAACATTTTATTTTCAGATTGATCCAGGAGGACAGCATTCGTAAGTGCATCAACAAGTGAACAATTTTAAGAAATTTAATAAGTAAAATGGCTGAGGCAACAATTTTGAATTTTTGGAGGTGGCCCTGAACTTATTCAGTAACTGCCACTTTTTGCTGTCTGGAGATATATTTGTAAACAAGCATTATTTGACAAGTGCTTTTCTCAGCAGGGATTCTTGGCCAATTACTGCTGAACAGCTCTGCATTGAAAATGATTCACCCGCAGTGAATCAAGCTTAATTCATTGAAACTACAGTTAGTAATGCCCCAGTAAAGTACTGACAGTTGTCAGCAGTTTGAATTTGAAAAGTCCAGTTTCTTGTCTCTGAATGTTTTTTTGTTTGTTTGTTTGGTTGGTTGGTTTTTTTTTGTTGTTGTTGTTGTTTTTTTACATTTGAGCAAGTGGGATAGAAGGTTCTTGGAAAAGAAGTATACAAAGGGGAAGTTGGCTATAATGACTTGAAAGACAATCATAAAATTGTAAATATTTTCACTGGAAGGGGACTGAAAGTGAAGTTTGTTTAAGGATTTTTTTTTCCCTTGGCTTATAATAGGACCAGGGCCATAAAACATATCTAAGGACACAATAGACTTGTAAAACTAAATGGCTTCATTTTGTAGCCCTGTCTTCCTGCTGTAATTCATTTCCTTTTAGATTAACAGGCAGGACCCCACAGAAAAGGACAGTACAACCGTGCCCTCACCAGGACACTACCCACCAAGAAAAGAGAGTCATTACATCCCTTTGAATCATAGATTGTTGGAACCAGAAGGGACCATGGAGAGTTTTGGCTTTTTGCTTAATAAACCATGAAGGTTGGGGGTGGGAATCTTGACATTTTAAGCTCTTTCTTGGTATCAGGATGACAGGTAAGATGATTTCATTTCCTTAACATAATACAAGAGTAAAAACAAATAACAATTCTACAGTTTGCAATATAGTGATTATTTTTTAAAGTTTCAACCTCAACACTTTTTCTTTAATATTGATTCTTTTGAAAGCTTACATTTCTTTTTATTTGTTTGTATGGTAGGTTGGTTGTGTTTTCTAATTGGATATAAACCAGGTCATTGCAAAGGGTATGCATGAACTCTCGTCACTGAGCCCAAGTGGTCACATTTTGATACTTAGAAAGGCATCATTTGGCATATTTATATGTTCGCCATAACACTTCATAACTTGTGAGTGCTCAGAGTATATAGCAACAATACAGAAAACATCAACTGCAAGTAGCTTTGCTATTTGTAGACAAACATTCCAAAAGCATTTGGTTCAATATTGTTACTGATACAGAAATGACAGGGTTTTGTTATTTGCAACTATTATGTTAGTTGTTTGACTTTGTCATTTGATTATCTTTTGTTTGGTGTACTTCTTAAGATATTTACTGGAATAGCTAATTAAATTCTCTTTCATTTGAGAAAACCATCCAACATTTTCCTGTAAATATAGAGTATAAAGGTAGATCATTGTATTAACTGACTATGGTTATTTTTTCTTTTGTAGGTGAAAAAAGTAATTCTTAAAAAATTAATTCTTAAAAAAGTAATTCTTTAAAAAAGCCATTCTTTTCATTTAATTAGCAAATTTACTTTATTAGTGAATATAATGAACTTTAGTTAATTGAGGTATTCAGTTATCTAGATATTTATTTTGATAGTTTGGAATCTTCTACTACTTTTACGAGAATGATCATAAAGTATCAGAATTAATTGAAGGATAAATATCAAATTTGCTTATTAGTTACTAAAACTCAATTATTTCTATATATTCCATAAGAGTAACTATTAATATAATAAGCTTTAGAGATAAACATAAAAGTTGAGACCCTAGGAACTCAGAGAATTTTTATGTTGTTATATATCAGACTTCAATAAGCGTGGAAGGTTCATATCTACATGCTTAACTAGGTAAATACATACTCAGACGTTCGTAAAAATTAATATAATCAATAATATGATTACTGCAATCTTTTATATCATTGCACACAAGTAATTCAAAAGATGACCATTAAGATTAAAACATTCTATTTGTCTTAAAATTAAGTGTAGCACACATGTTCATCTATAGTCTACCTAAAGTATATGCCAGAAGTATATACCTAAAGTATATACCAAAAGAGTTCTGAAGATTGAGGTGATTCATATTTTTAAGATACAGTTTAATAATATTTGTACTTAAAGTAACCAGGTAAATGTTCTTATTCAATCAAAACCATTACCTACGTGAAAAATAAATAAACAATTTCCTGATGCAGTTTTAAAGCATTCTATAGCTTTACCACTGGAAGAAACTATTTTAAGCTTCCTATTATTTTAGTACTTTTATAAATAAGAAGTTCTTCAGTACAATCTTGCTCAAATCATTGGTATCATTGAAAAAATTAATACAGAACATAAATAATTTTTTAAAATTGTTTAAACTTCATAAGTGTATATGAACGTATCCCTTTGTTTTTATATTTATATTTTTAATATTTACTTTCTAAGACTATTAAAACAAGAAAATTAGTAACTTGTTTTTCAGATATTTGGGCAATCAGAGTCAATAAAGTTGATTTTAAACTTTGGGACAGGACAAAATGGATGGCAGTGTAAGACTTCTAAGTGTATATTTGGCCATCTCACGTTTGATCATTCATACATTTATTTGTAGAGTGAATATTTCAGATGATGACAGTAAGAATACTGATGCTATTATAGATGGTGCTCTGAAACAGATTAACTAAATCAGGAAATGAATACTGTAGACATTCTTAAAAATTAAAAACAAAAGTACTCTTTTTATTCCTTTCAAGTTTTAAGCGTCAGGCATGAGTATTTATGAGTTTTTTTTTTTTAATGGCAGAAGTTTCATATATACCCCATCAGATAAATATGTGAATATAATTAAATTTAATATTAAATATAAAAATATGAAATTGAACATTTTAATATAGTCATTTTTATTGACTTTGTGGCAACTAGTTTTAAAATATCTATTGAATTTAGTTCTCTGTCATCTAAAATACTACTACCTGATAATAAGCACTACTGCTAGTGCAAAGACAAATAAAGAAATAAAAATAAAATAGTTTTAATATATGTAACAAGTTGAACTGGACCTAGTTGAATGTCTATTAATTGATAGAGTATGGCTTTAATTTTTCTCAAAGCTCAATTTTTTTTTCCAATTGGAACTCCTAATAAGAATCACAGATTTCACAGTCATAAAACTTTAATGTAGTAAGAACCATACTGTAAGTCTGTAAAACTTTTTATGACCTTGAATAGTTACATTATTAACTGATATTATATTAATTAGCACTTTTAAAAAATGGGTTTTATCTTTAGCCATTTTCCAGAAATCATAAAGAATTGTGTCTGACACACTGACTGAAAACCTTCTAAAAACCCATGTATGCACATGTGTAAATTTGCCTGTTAGAGTACCAATTAGTTGTATTCCATTTAAATAAAACCTAGCAGGCTCTGAGTATAATTAAACTTCACTGTAGCTCTGCTTTTCCTATAGGGGGCACAGCCTTTAGTCTCTTATCACCTTATGAGCTACTTTATTAATATCATTTGAATTATTTCTTATACAATGGGGGAACATACAATCCTTTGTTGAATAGGGTCGTATCTAGGTCATGTCTTCTTCCTTCTGTAGCTCTCGGTGACTATTCGTGGTTTTAATCTTTATGCTTTCATTTAAGACTGAATAATAACTTTGCTGGGATGTGCCTGAAAGTGCCAAAGAATTCATGGAAAGGTTGGAGCAAGGCTGAAAGAAAGAGTGGGGAACAATTTAAATATGGTATAATAAAAACTCAAAAATAAAAGCATTGGAGCATTAAAAAAATCTCCTTTGAAAAGAATATGCCATTCATACTTACACGCATATTTTAATTTTTATATTTGATTCCCCATGTCTCTGAAGATATAACAGTGTGATGAGAAAAAAGGAGCTCTTGGGTTCCTAGTATTTTATATATTTAGAATTTATAGTTCTTTTATTTCTTTGTGAGATCAATCGTTTAGTTGAGTTATGCCAAACACTTGTAGCATTAGACACACCACAGATCAAGTAAATGGAATTTAAGTGTTTGTGATCCTTCTACTTCTATTTCATTGGCTAGGTTATTGTCCAGGCCAACTTTTCCCATAAGTTAAGTTTGTCTTCAATTTTAAGCAAACTGGGCCATAGCTGTCAGCAAATGATTCTGAAAAAAACACAAAATTCTCAAAGAGCCAAAACCTGAAGTTTGAAATATTTTGTATATGCTTTGTGAGAAATGTTCCTACTTGGAAACATGTTTCAGGCTAAGTATTGCATGATTTGAAGAAAATACAGTCTGTTCTACTCAGAGACAGGGGCTGTCTTTTTTCTTCATAATAATTTCATACTCTCATTTTCATCTGTCAAATGTCTTTGCTTCATCCTTTTTCCTCTTAGGAAAACAGCCCAACTTAAGGGGGTCAGAATCCACGCCTGCTGTGCTCAGCTTACCCCTCTCCCCAATATGTCACAATTTCAAACAGGATATTAAGAAGATGAAACATTTCTCTTAATTAAAAGGAAGAAACCTCTACCTAAATAATAGATTGCCCCAAACTCCATTATCTGCTGTTTACTTTATAAGTAGAAGAGTTTAAGTGATCTCTGTCAGCTTTGGCTGTCTTCAAAGGTAACTGACTTACTTTGCCTTGGCAGGACAGTCTCAGGATGTGCTAATGTCTTCTCTGTGGAAAGACTAACTCAGCAGGTAATTCCAGCTGGCACCAGTTCAACCCCTGCAGTTCCCAGCAGGAGCTTGCCATATGAGCCAAGTTTAGCTCTCATCCAGACCTCTTTCCTTCTGTAATGGCTATGGAGGTGGGACTACTTGCCAGTGGACGCTCTTTTCATAGAAGGGCTTCAGTGAAGACAGTATAGAAATGTTTTACTCTACTCCTAAGAGGCAAGCAATCCTTTGGCAGTAGGGAATACTGAAGATCTGTTCTGCTTGATGGACTTTAATGACCTCTAGTTTCAAACCACCATGACTTTGTCCTTTCTCTTTCTTTCTCTTTCTTTCTCTTTCTTTCTCCTTCTTTCTTTCTTTCTTTCTTTCTTTCTTTCTTTCTTTCTTTCTTTCTTTCTTTCTTTCCTTCCTCCCTCCCTCCCTCCCTCCCTCTCTCCATATCTCCCTCCCTCCCTCTCTCCCTCCCTCCCTCCCTCCTTCCCTCCCTCCCTTCCTTTGTTTTTTTATCATTCCATTTGGTTACATTCAAATGATATCCCTGGTTACCCCTCTCAACCCTCCCATCCCATATCCGCCCTCTCCCTCCTCCCTTTTGCCTCTATGAGGGTGCTCCCCCACCCACCCACCTTCTCCTGTCCCACCGCTCCATCATTGAGAAGCATTGAGAAATATGCAACAAAAACAAAATAAATAACTTCTGTATGATATTAGATGTGGTATTAGATATGGTTCATCTCTCTCTCTCTCTCTCTCTCTCTCTATATATATATATATATATATATATATATATACACACACAAACATATATATATATATATATATATATATATATATATATAGAGAGAGAGAGAGAGAGAGAGAGAGATAGATAGAGAGATAGAGAGATAGAGAGATAGAGAGATAGAGAGATAGAGAGATAGAGAGATAGAGAGATAGAGAGATAGAGAGATAGAGAGATAGAGAGATAGATAGATAGATAGATAGATAGATAGATAGATAGATAGATATAATTTTTGGTGTTTTGAGACAGGGTTTCTCTGTATAGTCCTGGCTGTCCTGGAACTCACTCTGTACTCTGTAGACCAGGCCGGCCTCGAACTCAGAAATTCGCCTGCCCCTGCCTCCGAAAGTACTGGGATTAAAGGCATGTGCCACCACGCCCAGCTTCACTGATATTTCTTGAAGCCTGTGTAACCAAGTATGCATAGACAACGGTACTGAAATGACAAGGAAGTCAGGAAAAAAAAATCTAGCTTTGTATTTTGAAACCAATCAGTTTTATTGATGGCAATCTCCATCACTTACTACACTTTTTAGCAATTCATTTTAGTTTGTTGTAGTTCAGTTTACTTGTCTATAACAGGGTTGTTATAATGAATGTTACATATTTCATATAACTGTAGCAGGAGAAAAGTGAACAAAGCAAGGTTTTTTTTTTTTTTTTCAAAGATTTATTTTATTTATTATATGTAAATACACTGTAGCTGTCTTCAGACACTCCAGAAGAGGGCACCAGATCTCGTTACGGATGGTTGTGAGCCACCATGTGGATGCTGGGATTTGAACCTATCACCTTTGAAAGAGCAGTTGGGTGCTCTTACCCACTGAGCCATCTCACCAGCCCCGCAAGTTTTTAATTGATAGAATTCTCCACAAAAGAAGATGAGGAGAGGGAGCAGGAAGCCCAGGAGTGGAGCTGAGTAAATGCTCTCAGTTGGTCATGGTTTGTGTGCTGAATTGAGTCAGGATAAAAGTTAATATTGTCTGGAAGAACTTCCATAAAAAATAAATGACACAAAAACTTTCTTCTTCTTCTCCCCTCTCCCTCCCTTCTCCTCCCCCTCTTCTACTCCTTTTCCCCTCCTCCTCTTTTTCTTCTTTATCTTCTTCTTCTAAGATTTAGCAGAAACAATGATCTTGGCAACCCTTTGAAAGTGCCTCATTTGCATGAATGCAGCCATTGTCACTGAATGATGGTCTTTTGTTTGCATCAGTTTCCTAACTATCTTGCATGATAGATAAGGATGAAAGAGCCTTAGTGACCACAACACTGCAGCTCTGCTATGTGTTATGAGAGTATATGAATCAGCCCCTTCTGGGTCTACACAGTGAACATGGGTATGTCAGGGATTACTCTTAGAGTTGCTATGAAATGAAACAAGACTGTACCTATACTGCTGCATAGAATTGCTACAGTCCCATGGCTAAATAACCAAAATCAGTTATCTTTTTCACACAACGTGGTATATAGGGTATCCAAGTCATTATTTCTCAGTCACAGGTCATCATCTTTCTTGAAGTGGAAGATGAAAAATATTTTGTGATGGGAAAGCAATTTAACAAAAGGAATTGACAAAATGTCCCATGTAGCTCTCTACAAACTAAAAAAGAACCACATATGTCCCAATTCTCTGCTGGGTTTTGTTATCTAATGATTTGATGATTAAACTAGGATATGAAGGAAAAGATTAGTATGAGTATCAGGGGTATAAGTGTTGTATCTTTGACTTTCCACAGAGAACTGATGCTTCTTATCAGCTACATTAAACATCAAGGGTTATCTGCAAGTATTTTGAACATTTGCCATCATGTTTTAGGATAATTCTTGTATATGCCCTGATATGTTATAGATTTTACATTAAAGTATGCATATGTAAACCGTTAAAATATACATAGTGACTTTGAATACAGTGAGAAGATCATTAAATTAACTGGCTCTCAATTTTGAAAATCCATGGCAGTTAAAATACGTAAAGATTTTTGATGGCAGGGCGTGGTGGCGCATGCCTTTAATCCCAGCACTCGGGAGGCAGAGGCAGGAAGATTTCTGAGTTTGAGGCCAGCCTGGTCTACAAAGTGAGTTCCAGGACAGCCAGGGCTATACAGAGAAACCATGTCTGGGGAAAAAAAAAGATTTTTGATACAGATATCTGACACTCCTGATTCCAGTACTAAATACAGTTTTCTGTTTTCTTTTCCCAGAACACTTCTCTTTTTAGTCACATGCATATTAAATATTTTTCTTGAAAATATGAGTAGGTTTATATATTTCCAGAAACATTTTAATATAATTACCAGAAAGCTGTTCTTTGGCATATAGGGGACAATAACAAAACCTACGAAAGTTTAAAACATATTATTCAGTTGTAACATTATATTACTTGTAAATCTAAAATTGCATACTCATGACTGCCTATGCCTTATTCACAAATTCAAGCTGTCATTCACTTTTGATTTATCATGTGTCATTGCTGTGGTTTACATATGTGTTTGTTTTCCTAGAAATGAGTCAAATGAATCCTCATTATCACCATTTTATTTTTAAGGAAAGTGAGTGTATAGTTAAATAACTTGTCTCAATAGATTTGTGTCAAAGTGGAAATGCCTTCACTAAAACTCAGATACCCTGGCTTTAATACTAGTCTTCTCAAGTCTTTGTGCAAGGGGAAATTTACCATCAAATATCTACAGCCATTTCTACCTATGTCAAAAGTGCCTAGGATGGAAATATATGGAATTCTGAAGGCTTTCTTTCCCACATTCACTAATTAGTGATAACCATGCTCTCAGTAATATACTTAATCAATGCTTTCACATTTTAGACATACTTACTGTTAACTTCATGGTCCAGTGTCCACTATCATGCATCGAGCTCTCTTTTTATATCTTTCTTTTGAACGGAACCCCTATGTTCTTTGGCTTATCTTTTATCTTTGCAATGGTATTTGAGAATATAAAAAATTCAACTGCCATCCCAGGCCAAGAGTATATTTTAGATCTATATTTTAATGCCAATAATCTCACTAAGAATCTCTTCTCAATATAGTTCTACCTATTGTAGAACACCTTTCTCATTCTACTAGGAAAACAAGCACCTTCTAAAGTTTTAGTCAGCTTGTCACACATTTCCATGTTCAGGAGGAGCGCCTCATGAGAGGTAATTTCCCCTGAACATTCAGTGGACAAATGTCTGCAATTTTTGTCTTTACTACAGACCAACTATCATGTGTTTTTTTTTTTTTTTCCTCTTTTATGTGTAGAATTAGATATAATATTTTATAATAATTTTGAAAGTTGTTTACTATCAGGAAAGAATATCTTTGTCTATGAATCTCATTAAAATACATTTATGAAAGCATATTTTGCCTACATATTTTATTAAAATACCCTTATTGGTAGGCTGCATTAGAGGAATTCATTACTGTTATAGAAGGATATGAGTTAAGAAAATATCATTTAATTTTAAATGCTGGATAATATCAAATGCTAACAGTTTTTGCCCCAAATGAGGTCCAAATTATGGATGTGTTATGACTCAGTGAGGGCACAGGCTCTAGATTTTGGCTCAGACATTTGAAGCTATGAACCTTCGGCAAACTAGACAACTCCTCTGCATCTGCTTTTGGTCTGTAAATAGGAATGTTATTATAATACAGTTTAAGATTGCACAGATTGAGTTCATGTCTTTAAAGTGCTTTGTAAAATTATATGGCTTGCAATATGATAGGGTTAAATATTACATACTCAGAAACTTTGGGTTGGCATTCTGACATTGAACAGGGCATTGATTAGTGAGTATTGTCTTATTTGTTGAAAATGAAGATGCCAGAAGCAAGATAAATAACTGCAGTTCAATAGCTCAGAGTCCTTATTTACTCCCTTGTAAAACTTTTCAACAGACCTCTAGCGGCCATAGGTTACAAATCAAACCTTAATTATGAGTGTACAGTAGTCACTGATTTGCTTGAGGATCATAGCTCATGTCAGGTTCCCATCACTAACCAATGGGAGGAGAGTGGTTTCCTCGTCCTCAGTGACCTGGAGTCTTTGAACACCATCAGTCACACCCACGGTATGGCTAGATTTTTATCCTCAGTCTCTATAGATAGATTTCCTCAAGCTTAAGTTTCCCTTTCCATTCCTGGTGTGGCCTGTCACTTGAAATTCTATTTTCACTTGTTCGTGCCTTTCTGATCTTTATGAAGAATGGAAAAACTTTGAAAATAGAAGCTAATCAGGGAAGCATTTCTCTGAATTTGGATTTGAGTACAAACAGAGACCTTATGATTTCCCAACCAAAACAGTTTCATTCTAACAAACTGACAGTAGGATGTCTTGTATTTTGCATTTCTGTGATGCATCACTGTGGAGAAAGCATTATCTGTCTGGAAGCACATTGAGAGCCAGATTCAGAACGTAATTCTCCATCTGGAATATCAGGGAAATATATTATACCCCATAAATCCATGTTTGATGAATGCATACTATCAAATACATTCTTTAAAGCTACTCTTTTTTAACAGCAATTTCTTTCATCCCTCCTATTCTATTCTTGAGGATGCCAATACAACTCTTTTCTTAAAGCCATAATTAAGAGAACTTAGAATTGGCTTTATGAAGCCCCTAGTACGTTGAAAAGTTACTAACAGAAAGATTGTATGATTTGCCAAGCAAAGTAATCTGATACCAGCATATACGCTATCAGAACTATTTACCTTCTATTTTATAAAATGCTTATCAAAGATGGAATATTTACTGATTATCCTATATATGAGGAGTGTTTTATGTGTATTACGATTAATAATTTGTGGTGGAATCAAATGCTATTTTATTTTTGACACTTCCCTATGGCAACCTTTTAGCATTCATACCACTTGACCCACTTTATAGCCTTTTATACTCAAAGTATGACTTAATCTTACATCAAAAAAAAAAAAAAAAACAATTAATCCAAACCATCTGTTGGTAATTTCAGGAAATGGAAAGAATCACTTTTATTTATTCTGTTATCTGAGTATATTCACACATGCATACTTCATGAAGCACATTAGATTTATAGCATCATGGTAATTCTTAATATTAAATGGAAAATGTCAGAGAAAATGTGTGTCAACCATCATGTGGATAGAATAGCATTGAAGTACTAGCTTACATGTAAAATAATTATCTTCACTACTATAGTTTTGGTAGCTTATGGGTAGTTTGTTTAATTAACAATCCTTCCAGAGAAAAATTCTTACACGAATTTAAATTTCCTGTAAAATAATAACTATATAAAATATGAGATAATTTTTATTTTACTAACTTGTACAATTGTTTGAATTGAATCATTTTATACATAGGAAAGGTGAAAATACTGCTGCGAAGACTTATTACATGATCTCCTTTATTCTCAAGCTATCCCAAGTAAACTGATGTTTTCTATTTTTTAAAAGATTTATTTATTAATAAGTACACTGTAGCTGTCTTCAGACACGCCAGAAGAGGGAGTCAGATCTCATTACAGGTGGTTGTGAGCCACCATGTGGTTTCTGGGATCGGAACTCAGGACCTTTGGAAGAGTAGTCAGTGTTCTTTTTTTGTTTTTGTTTTTGTTTTGTTTTTTTGATTTTCGAGACAGAGTTTCTCTGTATAGCCCTGGCTGTCCTGGAACTCACTTTGTAGACCAGGCTGGCCTCAAACTCAGAAATCCGCCTGCCTCTGCCTCCCGAGTGCTGGGATTAAAGGCGTGTGCCACCACGCCCGCTATAGTCAGTGTTCTTAACTGCTGAGCCATCTGTCCAGCCCACTGATGTTTTCATATAGAGAAAAGTTAATTTTGGCATAGTTCAATAATTTTTAGTAGGTCAGAGAGCACTTCATTTAACAAAGCATCAGTGTCCAAGTTGCTGAAGCTCTGGCCTCTACCAATTTAGTCACATACTGCATTCCTCTAACTGTTACCATTATTATGATTTTTATTTTATTTTATGCTAATACTTTTCAAGGAAGGAATCATAGTTTAGAAAAAGCACGTGCCTCAGAAAACATCAATACCCACAAGACTAATATGAATATTTAGGGAAAATTCAAAGTGAGAAAGTTTGACTACTGAGACACTTCCACAGAAAATTTAAGTTTAGATCTTCATGTACATGACATTAATTTCCTTATAGTAAATCTGTCAACTCATCAGGAAGGTAATTTATTTCTGATCCTGGGATTCCAAAGATGATAGTCACAATGGTTGTTTTGCTGGGGATGGTGAAGGACAGCATGCATAGTATCATAGTATCATCTTTAGTATCAAAATCATGAGACATTTCTCAAGGATATAATTCTTTCTCCTCTACATCTTCCTATTCTTCCTCTTCCTCCATCCTCCTCTTATTTCTCCCCTTTTACCTTTTCTCTCCTTTTTTATCTTCCCCTTTCTGAACATTTTCCTCTTACTGCCCTTCCTCTTCTTATTTTTTTTTTCTATTTTTACAAAAACTTTCATTGAAAATAATTCAATGTAAAACTTAGGCATCTAGTTACTTATTGAATCTACATTCAGTGTGTGTAGGGGGGTAGGGGGTGTGTTTATTTTCCTTCTCTTTGCCTGAATAAGCATCTAGGATTTATTCTTCGAATTCCATGGTTTTTGTTTACAGGCTTGGAAAAACACTGTTATATAAAAGACAGTGTGATAGCATAACAATTTATAGATTTCTAAATATCCAAATAAATTAAACTTCAATGTATGGTATAGACTACTTTCAACCAATGTTTTCTCACTTAGAGGTGCTTATCAGAGCCAAACTAAGAAGACTGTTAAATATATTATGCTTGGATGCCCAAAATCATCAGTTAAATGCATTAAAGCATTTCTACTGAAAAATGTATTACCCCAAAATCGATGTCATAATATCTGTACTAATTATTTCACATTAAAAAAAAAAAAAACTTTGCTTTAAAAAGGTGTCCACAAAATAAGATGTATGGATTCTAATTGTTGTTTTGGAAAACACCTGTAGTTTGATATCACCATCCAAATTCAATTGAAGAACAGGAAGGTTCATCTTGTTGAACTAAATGATAACACCTTTCTCATGCTGTCCACTGTTAGCTTAGCATAGACATCTCATAGTAGATGTGTAGGGATGGAATTTTTAGAAGAGTCTTCTCTGCTCTGGGTCTCATCTTCATACTGGTTCTTTTAGAAACACCCAAGGAATTTACATTTGTAAAATCTTACTATGGATTCAAATGTGAAAAGTCTATATTAATTTTGGAACATTAGAAAAGTCCCTAGAGATGAACTACTTATAAGGAAAATATTTTTTGTTACTAATCAGTTCAAAGATATTGGTCATGATTGATTGACTATATAATTTTGGCGCCATGCTGAAGTGGCACATTATTATGATTGAAGAAGGGAAGAACAAGCCATCCAACTCAAAGAAGTGACCAGAAAAAACAAAACAAACAAACAAACAAACAAAAAAACAAAACAAAATAAAAAAGAAGTAACTAGAATCCTACACTATTAGTTACTTTTTTGGTTGTTTTGACCCAAAGCCTGAGATTAACTGTATAAGCAAGGAAATAATTATCTTGAATCACAGTTTGTCAAATAAGAGTCCATAGCCAAAAATCAAAACACTAAAATGTTGGTACTCAGTTCATTTTCTCTTTGATATGCAGTCTAGGCCTCAGCTCATGGGATGATGTCACTTACATTCAGGGTGGGTCCACCCACTCCCTCTTATACCTTTCTTGAAACACAGTTATGAAAATAATGGTAGTGAGTTTCCATGTTAATTCTAAATGGAGTTCACAGTGAAGATCCCTTACAATTGCCTTAGTTGGGGTATTAAAACCTTGAAGAGACACAGTGATCATGACAGCTCTTATAAAGGAATACACATTGGTCATGGCTTGACTATCTGAGACCTCAAAGATGATAGCCAGTGATGCTCACCTACTCCAACAAGACCACACCTCTTAATAATGACATTTCCTAAGATCCTGCGAAGGCCAGTTTCTCTAAAACCACCACATTCCACTCCATGGTCCCCATATACTTGTAGTCATACCATAATGCAAAATGCATTTAGTCCAACTTCAAAATTCCCCATAATCTCTAACAGTCTGAAAATTGTTTAAAAGTCTAAACTTCAAAATCTTCTCTGAGATGCATACAATCTCTTAACTCTAATCCCCTGTAAAATTAAACTGAGAAAGCAGATCACATGCTTCCAGTGTATAATGTCACAGGACATATATTACAATCCTGAAAGGGAGCATTGTGAGGAAATAGTGGACAAAAATAAGCTCACATCCATCTGGGCAAACTCCAAACTCTGCATTTCCATGTATAATGTCAAAGCACTCTTCAGATTTCCAACTCCTTTTGTCTTTGTTGACTGCAATGTACTTCTTTCTCTTAGGCTTTTTCTAATCCCTGTTAGCAGCTGCTTTTGGCAGGTATCAAATGACACTGGCATCTCCAACATCTTGGGATCTTTAAGTCAATTCAAACTCCCCCTTCACAGTATCACACAATGACCTCTTTGGGCCTCCATATGCCTTCCCTCAGTAGCTTCCTTAGCTCTGGAGAGAGATTGCATAACCCCTTTTCCTGTATCCTTAACTCCCAACTCAGAACCACAGGGCTGAAACTGCCAAGGTCTGCTTTTTGATGTAGTTGCAACTTGACCCCCACATTCAATTACCTTTTCTCCCACTTTCTGTTTTCAGTGGTTTCCTTCACTGCTTAAGATTTTCTCTCCTGAAACTGAATCTGTAGACCAGGTTGAACCCAAACTTAGAGATCAAGCTTCTTTCTTTTCTTCCAGAGTTCTGAGATTAAAGGTTCACACCACCACATCTGTTCTAAGCTTTTCTTTAATTCCCTTTCATATTTTGGAAGCTTAGATGGGTGGAATCTTGCCCTGAGGTCACCACCCCATTTAACATCAGGATTTTATTTAATTTGTTTGTCTCCTTGAACACAGGACTTTGCTCCATTCAACTTCCCGGTCCCATTTCTCCACAAAATGTACATTTTGTAACTTTGCTTGTAAAATCTTCTCCATTTCATTATAGCTCACCATAAACATGGCCACTAATAACCACATGACACAACCCACAGTAGGATATTCTGAAATCCATTCTGCAAAGGCAATTAATCCAAAACTCTTTAATTTAGCCTTAGGCGGACTTTTTCGACTGGGGCAGAAAGAAGACACATTCTTCACCAAAATGTCTTAATAGTCTCTAGGCCACACACTAACATTCTTCTCCTCTGAAACCTCTTTAGCCACGCCCCCTCTCTCAGCACCACTGTCTTCTATGTTCTTACTAGGATGGTCCTTTAAACCCTACTTAAAATATGCAAAGTATACATTACACAAAACAAAAGCATAGTCAGATCTATCACAGTAATACACCATTCCTAGTACAACTTCTGTGTTAAAGTTTAATGCTGTGAGGAAACACCATGACCCAAGCAACTCTTAAAAGGAAGAACAATTAATTGGGGGCAGTTTTACAGTTCAGAGGTTTAGCCCATTATTTTCATTGCTGGAAGCATTTCAGTATGCAGGGAGACATGGTGCTAGAGAAGGAGCTGAGAATTCTATATTCAGATCATCAGGCAGGAGGTACCGACTTGTACATTGATAGTGGCTTAAGCACCTAAGACCCCCAAAGCCATTCACAGTGACAAACTTCTTCCAACAAAGTCACACATACTCCAGCAAGGACATACTTCCTAATAGTGCCACTCTCTAAGGGCCTATGAGGGCCATTTTTATTCAAACTACCACAACAACATTTCTCCTTACAAACAAACTCACAATGACCAGAATAACTCCCATTTATTTCTATATCTTCTTTCCACTGCTTCCCAATTTTGATAGGCTATTGGGGAAGAAGGGCCCTTGGTCTAAAAATGTTTATATGCTCCAGTTCAGGGGAATGCCAGGGCCAAGTAGTTGGAGTGGGTGGGTAGGGGAGCAGGGTGGAGGGAGGGTATAGGGGAATTATGGGATAACACTTGAAATGTAAATGAAGAAATTATCTAATAAATAAATAAATAAATAAATAAATAAAATATGTGTATATTACAAGACATTTTAAATATAAATTATAGGAAGAGGTAGACAGCAAGAGAGAAGGAGGGAGAGAGAGAATACGAGGCACAGCATATATGAGTATTACTCACTATAAATGTTTTATTACTGATTTCATACTAAACAATATGCAAATACTTTAAAGATAAATAGGATATACTATTATGAAACAGTAGTGTTTACATAAGAGAATAGTTCAGAAGAAAACGAATATTCTAATTAAAGCAAGAGATGTAGTCAAGAAATATAACACTTGATTTTCAGATTGATATTCAAAATATATAGTTTCATATTTTTTATTATCTTTTAAAATAATATTAAATGTATTAGATGTGACTTTATGTTATAAGTTGCAAATATTGTCAAGGACACATGGGGCTATTGATGGACTAAGAGCACTCCTCAGACATATGTTACATCCACACACATGACTTTCATTCACACTAGCACACATATACACATGTTTAACAATAAAATATAATTAACATTCTTATAAATACTAAAAGAAAATAAATTCTAAGCCAAATAAACACTAAACACACAAACTTTTTCCTATGTGTTTGTGACAGCTTCTCTATTAGTATATATTTAGATCCAATCATCATTTATACCACCTTGCAACCTGGAATGATAGTAATTATTCAGATTATTTTGAAATTTGAGTCATTTTAATAAAGAATGAGGGATAATTAGGAACTGGCATAAGGAATGATTCAAAGCAAAGAGCCATCCTGTGTATATATCCATTTTTATTCTAATCATTTTTTTAAGATTTATTTTATCTATTATATGTAAGTACATTGTAGCTGTCTTCAGACACTCCAGAAGAGGGAGCCAGATCTTGTTACGGATGGTTGTGAGCCACCATGTGGTTGCTGGGATTTGAACTTATCACCTTCGGAAGAGCAGTCGGGTGCTCTTATCCCCTGAGCCATCTCACCAGCCCTATTCTAATCATTTTTTATAACTCTTTGAGTTTTAAAAATAAAGTATACATGAAAAGATACAAACTCAATTTTTCCTCAGTTCAGGTGCTTTGAGTATAACAGATATCTCAATTAGATATTAAGGAAAAAACTTTTATTGTTATTTCGTGCTTACTCTTTTATTTTATGCAACTTAAAATTTGACTAGCTGTCACCAATTTTGTAGGAATTTGTAATTCTCTAGCATGGGGAATTACAGTGTGATCTGCTTAAATGAATACATTTGAAATTTTCAGCTTGTTAAAAATGTATGTGTTTTGTTTATGTAGTTTCATGAACATTTGTGTGGATACTTGTATGTGTACATGTATGGAGTACAGAGAACAACCTATGCACCATTCCTGGGAAGGCTGTATACCTCCTTTGGAACATTGCTCTGAAGCATGCTGTTCAGGCTGGACTGGTTGTCTATGTCCCATAGATTCACCTTTCCCATCCTTCCCCAGCACTGGAGTACAAGACATTATGACTGATATTTTTTGTTAGGGTTGTATGGATTGAACGCAGGTCTCATGCTTGCAAGGTAGGTGGCTTCCTAATTAATTCCCTCCACCTGGATGCTAATTTTCATCTTCCATACACTATGTTAAGGATATTATAAATGCTGGTCTCTGTAACATACTATTTATAACTCAATAAACTTATTAACAAAACGTATTAATACAGGAAATAATTATTTCGAGGTTTGAACCTTTGTATTCAGCAAGTTAGACACTGGGTCTGATTCAATGGAGAAGTAAGAAGAAAATGCCTTTGATTAGATAACTCAGATTTAGATTACAGCTATGTGCTTATATTAGTTTTGGGACCTTGGGCCATTGGCCTGTTTAACTTTTCTCAGCTTCAATTTCCTTATCTGTAAAATGAGAAACATAACATAGCAAAAGATCAGTGTTAAGATTAAGTGATAAAATGTGAGTACAGACACATATAATTTTATTAGTTTCAATCGCTGGCGTTACAGACATGAGAATTGAGTCTTTGAAACTAAATAAATTCGCCTCCTCAAGGTTATATGGCAACAAAACCAATACTATAAGAATAATGAACATTAACTGTTTCACGAAGCATTCTTCAATTTAATTGTGAATAAAGATAATAATGTCAGGTGCTACAGACTTGCAAAATTTTGTTTTTGAAAGGAATACCTTCATATAATAGCTTTACCCACAGTCTTGTAGACCCAAGCACTTGCTTGGGGAGTATATTCTGTGATAGACTTCTTAACCTCTTATGTCATGCAAGGCTGACATTTCTCTCTAAGATGAAAACAGAATGTGGGATTTCACATGTTTAGTTACCATAGCTGACAAGGTAGTCATTGAGACCATATGGCGCTGCTCTTTTCTTGCAACGTGTCCTGTGAAGGGAGCAGACTGCTCATTACTCAGAATCTAGCTGTCAGTGGATCTCTGTGTTAGTTTTGCTTAAACACTTTGTACAGGCAGACTCACCAGTAGATGTAGACTGTGAATCATTCTCTTCCTTTCCATCTCACTGGGTTGACACTTTCAGAGTTCATTATTAATTCATAATCATTAGAATGCATTTCTGACTAAAACTCATTCTGTCATAGGTGTCAGGGTTTGTGTGTGTGTGTGTGTGTGTGTGTGTGTGTGTGTGTGTGTAATATTTGCTCAATAAATTTGAAAATCAGCAAGAACATTTCCTATATTAATGATAAACATATTACCTCAAAAGCAATAAAAAATAAAAAAAAAAAAAACAGGGGACTAATGAGAGAGCTCAGTTGGTAACAGCACATTATTCTTTCAAAGGACCTGAATTTGGTTCCCAGCACCCATGTTGGGTATCTCACAAGCACCTGTAATTTGAGTTCTAGGGAATCTCATACCTTTTTCTTCTCTCTGTATATATTAGTCAGAAATCACTAGAGAAAGAAAACTGATGGAATGAATATATATGAATATATAATGAAGATATATGAATGTATTATGTATGAATATATATATATGATTTATGAAGTTGATTCACAAGATGTAGTCCAACTATTTCAACAATCACTTTGTCCTGAACAAAACTCCAAGAACCAATTATTTTCATGTCCGTGAACCTGAATGTCTCAATCGGTCTTCCATATATGCCAGCATCCCCCAAAAAGTAAGATCTAATTCCATGAAGGAATGAACTTGGCAGCAAAAGTGAAGGCAACAGGCAAAGATCAGGGCTTTCCCTCTTCCATATCCTTTATGTTTGCTGCCACCAGAAAGTGTGACTCAGATGTAAGATGTAAATCTGATCCAGATTTAGGATCTGTTCCTACCTCAAATAATTTAATGAAGAAAAATCTATCACACTTATACCAAGCTGCTTGAGTTTTTGTTAATTGTCTATGTAGTCAAGTTGACAACTGAGAATAGCCATCACACTGTGGCACCTGCACACACGGGGTACACACACAGACATATATAAAACATATACATTAAATACAAATACACAAAATCTATAAAATTATTAACAATAAGACTTTTGTAACAAGAACACTGGCTAACTTTTTTTGTCAACAGTTATATGCTTGAGTATATTGATTACATATATTACAATCAAAAGAAAACCAAGTTATTTTTAATTAGATAATGAGTTAAATTTTGAACGAGGTTTTTATAGTCCTGACTATTATAGAGCTTGCTATATAATGGTTAAAATGCTATTTTAGAAACAAAAGCAAAAACAAAAACAAAAAACTTCAAAGATGAGCATCAGGTGAATCAGGAGTTAAAGAGGTAAGAATTCATTCTGTGAAGAGGATTTTGTAGGAATCAAAAAACAGGGCAAGAAAACCAGATTGTAGAAGCAAAGAGGAACTTGCCTTCAAGCTCTGACAACTGGAAGTTCTATCAGTTGAAATGCTCTCTTTTGCCTGTAACAACTATTATGTTATCTACCAAAGTTAAGCAATAAAATTGATTTTCTTAGTATAAGAGCAAGTCCTAAGAGAAAAGGATTTCAAGTTTAAATGGATTAGCATTGTTATGATATAATTTGGAACCTGCTTTCTATTTCTTTGTCCTGCCGACCCTATCCTGCTTGCTTTACTTTCCCACTGCTTGTCTCACGGTCTTTAGGTATCTGCTCCAAGATATAAATGGCCAATCTAAGACAGCTAGAAGTGGTATTTGGTCTTATTGCTTTGACACTTAAAAATAGTTTCAAAAATTCCCTTTCCTTGCAGAATCCCTTCACGTATCATTGAACAGAACTGATTTAAAAGTAGGACCCCAGTAATGGAACTGGAATTAGTTCTGATTCCTATAGGATTTTGCCAGACTAGCCACAGTGTCAAATGAAACAGATCCTACCATCAAAGAGTCATCAAGAGCATGTTCCAAATGTTTGGTGTTTGTTCAGTCACTCAGTGTGGTCGTAAAGATAAAGAAAGAGAACGATAATTTTGGTTTCTTAGTTCTATTGACCAATGTAGAGAAAATGAGAGACAAATGGTTTGTGTAATTGTTTTGTTCAATTTTGGTAGAGTATTGGGCATTATATACTGTGGGGTAGATATATACTGGAATGTAGTGCTGGAATTGACAAAAGGGTTGAGAATTTTATAATAAGATTGATAATGAAATCACAGATATAATATTCACTAGAAGAAAATTCAAGACTTAATTTGAATATATTTACTTACAATACTTCATAGAACAAGGGAGTACAATACAGGAACCAGAAATAAATGAACACAGTTATATAAATATAATTTTTATAAATTTATCAATAACATAGGAAGAGAACAACCTATTCAGTAGATGGCACTGGGAAAAAATGGGTATTCACCTACAGCAGAAATTAGGCCCAAATGCAAAAATGAAAGGTCTAAGTAGATCAATAACCTTAATATGAAATGTAAAATGCTGAAACTGCTGAATACAAGCATTGGGAGTGTGGCTCAGAACATAGTCACAGTCAAACATTCTAAGTAGAAAACCAGTGTCACAGGCTATAGGCGCAAGCATTGCTAAATGGGAGATTATACGAAATCAAAAGTTTTGTTCAAAACAAGAGGATTTATCCACTGAGTGGATGGACAATGTTTAGAATGAGAGAAAAACTCAGTTATCTCCCAGTCTTTTATTCACAAATTAAATGTGTAAATAACTGCAAACATTTAAACAACAAAAATTCTCTTGTCAACCAATAAATGGGCCAATAAGCTGAATAGATCATCTTCAGAAAAGTAACTACAGTTATCCAATAAATAAAATAAATAACTAGATAGGCAGGTAGATAGATAGATGAATGGATAGATTAGATAGATAGATAGATAGATAGATAGATAGATAGATAGATAGATAGATAGATAGATGATAGATGATATATGAATAAATATTTCTAAAAGCATTAAACATCCATAGTCATCTAGTCAATAAACATTAAATTAATTTATAATTTAGTCTTATCTTAGTTAGAATGACAAGCAATGTTAGAAAGGATTGTGGAATAGAAAATTTTGTCACTAGTAATAGAAGTGCAAACAAATGCATCTGAGCTGGAAATTGGTGTGGATGTTCCTCACAAACAAACAGCAACAAATAATAACAAAAAGGAGATCTCATGTATGATACTCCTCTGTAACTCCTGCACATATACCCAAATGACTCTATGCTCTACCACAGATATATTTGCACATCCATGGTTATTGCTGTTCATTCTCATTAGAGAGGGATGGCATCAACTTAGTTGTTCACTAAAATAGATTGAAATCATGAAAATATGATCCACATAATTTGTGATACTGTATTATAATATAATATAAATGGATCATATTAGAAATAGTCTGCTAGTTGAGTTAAGCTGGTGTCTGAAAGAAAAATACTGCTTGTTCTACTGTATTAGTAGATCCAATTTCTAATTTTTGTGTATGTGTAAATATGGCAATAGATTTTTAAATTAGAAGGTGTGCAGAGTAAGGGGAAAATAAGCTTTAATGAAGGCAGGTGTGGAAGGTAATAGAACATTTAGTAAAAAAAAAAAAAAAAAAAAAAAAAAAAAAAAAAAAAAAAAAAAAAAAAAAAAAAAAAAAAAAAAAAAAAAAAAAAAAAAAAAAAAAAAAAAAAAAAAAAAAAAAAAAAAAAAAAAAAAAAAAAAAAAAAAAAAAAAAAAAACGGAAAGGGAAATAAGTTCTAGGTAGGGCAGAGTTAAAATTAGCTGTTAGAAACACAGTGACCAGAAAGAGAATCATTTGTTCTGGAAATGGTATCAGCTAAAACTTAATACATATTTACATGGTGGAAAGAAATCTACTATTTTGTGTGCTAACTAAAAAATAAACATATAAATGAATTTAGGAATATTTTTTAATAATAGAACAAGAGTACTAACTATTCAAATAGAGGCTTGTTGGGTAATGCTGACACTTGAAACTTCTATTTGGTTAGAATTGACTTAATATTTCTTGGTAGTCGTCTTCAGGTAGTGGCAGTAGGACAGATGTGTCTAGGTTTAGGTGGAATTCCGGGAATAATCATTAGTGCTCATTATCTATCGCTAAGACCTCATGGACCGTGATGTGTTTTTTATTTTTTTATTTTTTATTTTATTTTTTTTTTATTCTTTGGTTTCATGATACAATTCTTATTAGAACATTGGTGTTCTCTTTGAACATTTTGAAGAATTTCTAAGATGAGTATATAAGAGTATATATTCCTCAAACTATTCCATAAAATAGAAACAGAAGAAACATTACCTAACTCTGATACCTAAACTATACAAGGACCCAACCAAAAAAGAGAACTTCAGACCAATATCTCATATGAATATTGATACAAAAATACTCAATATGTAAGTTAAATATAAGTTGTGTTGCACAGTTTCTCCCATGTATCAGTAAATACATTGCTTATTTTGTTGTTGTATTGATGAGAAGCTTATAATTAGAAATAAACTTTCTGGCATTCATTATCCATGAAATTTTTTATTGCTATTGGTTTCTGTCTTTAGTCAAATATATCAGAAATCTATGTAATATTCTTCAACCTGTAGTGTAACTTTTTAACCAATTTACAAATGTAATTTTCCAGTGACATATGTCTTTTAACTCTTTACTCATGTTTGATACCTGCTCGTTGTCCCCGGAAACAGTTGACAAACTATAAAGTCAAGCCTTGGAGCCAGAAATCATATATGTGCTGACTGGATTCATGGAAAGAGGGCTGGAAGGTGTGTCTATGTGATTTGCTCCCACAAATTAGTTAAAAAATTGACTTAAAAAAAAAAAAAACCTTCAAGTAGCAATAGAGATCTAACTGGTATTATAAGTGTGTGCTAATTTGAGCATCATGAAAGGAAACTAACAGTAGCAGAGTGCAAATATACCTTCTTACACTGGATTCCCTTGTTGTCCTCAAGGAATATATATATATATATATATATATATATATATATATATATATATATATATATATATATATATTCACCATATGTGGATGGTGACAATATCAAAGATCCTTCCTAGGTCATTTGACTATACAATGACTGAAAATATATTGATTCCTGGGTGCTTTTTTCCTCAACAGTCAGTACATTTTTGTGGTCTTAGTGACTCAGCAATATGTTGAAGAAAATAAACTAACACCGAAAAGGTACTTAACAAGTTATAGACGTTTGAAAGTTATAACCAAAGAGATTGTATTTGTGGTTGCTAGCATGTATGCAGTTGAGATCTTAGTCTTTTAATTCATACATAGTCTCTTCATTAATTTTGTCTTTGCATCTGTTAATCCCATCGAAAATAAATTTGTGATTCTCTTTTTTAATTTATTTACAGATTTTTTTAAAGATTTATTTTGTTTATTATACATAAGAACACTGTAGCTGTCTTCAGACACTCCAGAAGAGGGAGCCAGATTGGATGGTTGTGAGCCACCATGTGGTTGCTGGGATTTTAACTTATCACCTTCGGAAGAGCAGTCGGGTGCTCTAACCCTCTGAGCCATCTCACCAGCCCTATTTACAGATTTTTTAGTTACATAAATCATTGAGATTGTTTGAATGAATTATTTCAACATTAAAACATATTTATGATGTTTTAAATTTAGTTTCTGATCAAATCTATTTTTTGACCAATAATTATATGATATTTGCTGATTAGAAAAATTCCAGATATATTGTTCAGCATTTATGAGTACATGCTAGTTTTGTAGAAGACCCAAGTTCAATTCTTTGCACCCATGTCAATCTCAGAGTAGCATGTCACTGATGCCCTCTTTTGGCCTCCATGGGCACTACACTCACATGTCTCACACACACACACAAACAAACACACACACACACACACACACACACACACACTCACTCACACAAACACACAAATGGAAATAATATTCTTTTTAAAAAGACTTTAAAATTTACTGTATTAGTGAGTTCTTTTCCTTTTATACATTGACTAGGAATTTGCAGTAGATTATATACTCATTGATCCCCATGGGCTTATTTCTCCTGAAGGAATCATTCCTTTATTACTGATCAGCCAACCAATCTTCCTCATAATTATATGATTAATAGTTGATTGAGAAAATGACCTTGAAGGCTTTTTATCATTTCCATTGTGTGACTTCATTTTAAACCATAAATAACAAAATAAAAACATTTTCCACAAAATATCAGATATTTAATTAATGCTTTCCAGAGTAACTGTGGTATCAAACATTTCCTCTAATTATATTCATTAGTGACTTCTCTTGGACAAGTTTTAATTAAGTTGTACAATGAAGATCAATACTCATTGCGTATTCATTGTAATTTGCAACACGCATATATACTGTTCAGAACAATTTAATTACTGTAATTGTAGCAAAGAAGACATGTAGAAATTGCAATCTAATACTGCCAATCCACTCTTTAATAAGTTTGTTAAAGTTGTTGGGAAATTATCTTCTCAAATTCACATTTGTATGTACCCTGTCTACCTTTAAGTTATTTTTTAATACTGATTTATAAAATGTTTCCACATACATATATATGGAAATAGAGACATTAATGACGTTACTGAAAGTGCTTTTCCTGTATAGCATCATAAATATTGAGATATAATTAAGTATAAATAAGAATACCAATAATTGCACCAATTTAGTGAAAAATAGTCCAAGGGAATTACATGGGTAGATTATTCTATTTTATTTCTATAAATTAGATTCCTATAGCTTTAACTATATATTTTTACATAAGGATTTATTTTTGTTATATAAGGAAAGCTTCCCAATATAGTAACTTCTGTTAAAGGATATTCTCCCAGTAGCACATTGTAAAAATAAATGTAAAGAAGAAAAGTTATAGTAATGTGAGTACATAAATGTCAGAGCATTTCTACTTTAGAACAAGAAAACCATTGGTGAGATAATTATTTCATGGAGTTCTTTGTTATGTACATTGGAATGGTTAGCCATATGCTCGGCTTTTTTTTCAGCCTTTATAGCAAAAAGATAAAAAGGAAAAGAAAGAAAGAAAGAAAAGAAGAGAAAAGAAAAGGCTAGACATGTATAGACATCATTAGAGATAGTAGATGAGAATTACTGTTAAATGGGGATTGAGACCCACCCTCTGGATCAGTTCCTTGACAAAATGATTTATTTATAAGGCACATAGCTTTTGAATATTTGACCCTAGAAAGGCTTGTAGGCTTGTCTTGGTTGCTGTGTTTTTTTTTTTTTTCTTTCATGGTTTAAATTATTGCTTATTAGCATGTTTATATGTGTATGCTCAACTATATACACGTGAGTACAGGTGTCTGCAAAGGCCAGAAGAGAGTGCCATAAATTGAGCTGAAGTTAAAGGTTTATATGATTCCCCTGATATTGTAGATGGAAAGAGAGTTCATGTGTTCTGCAATAACAGAAAAAAAAAAATCCTGATTATTGAGCTACCTCTCCAGGTCTAGGGATTGTGTTCTATTAAGGGGGTAAAAGAAGCCAGTGTGGATGAAAGTGATGAGAACTAAGTGACATCAGGACACTGAGTAGAAACACTGCTCTTGGAAAAATGAACGGGGAGGATCAGGGAGAAATGATATCACTTTATAAAATATCAAATAAATATGAAGAATTGGTAATACTCAGAAATGTGATAATTACTTAACATATCTAAACGTCTTATTTAATGATTAAAGAGAAAAGTATATTACATGTACTTGGCAGGAATAATTTGATTACAGCTTACATTACATTATACCTTCCATCACTGAAAGAGTCAAGGCAGGAACCTGGAGATAGGCAGTGACAGAGCAACCATAGAGTCATGCTGCTTACAGGCTTGCCTTTCTATACTTTTTACTTTACGTATTAACTAAAACTGTTCTAGCTGTCTGAGGACTTGATCAAGGTCTCTTGCCTTCTGTACACAAATAGAAATATAATTGTATATCCTTTTTCTCCATTTCAAATTATCTAATTGTACATGTAAATATCTTATTTGCATTGTGAGTTTTATGGAATCACTTGGTTTTGGAAGAAACTAATTTTCAGATGCTTGTAGAAAGTGAGATGTATGCATTTCCCATCAACTTTACCATCTGTTATTCTAATGACAGCTTTTTTATATAATCACATTAAGCAAAATTATAGGCTACAAATTATTGATGTCAACTGCATTTACAGTCTCATGTTTTTGTGTAATATTCAGATATTGATGGCTACCCTTCCAAAATTGTATTAACATCTAAGCTAGTGTCCTGAAACCATTAATTCACTTTTATATACATTTTTTAGCCCAAAACAGCAATGTAGATGAATGTGCACTAAAGCTAATTCAAGGGGCAGTAAAAAAGTTCAAAAGCATTGGAGTTCTGTAGTTAGTAATGAATATTAAAAGTGACAAGTGAGGAAGAGGCCAGGCTAATAGGCTGCTATGAATTTCTAGTGTTCTAGCACATCGGTCTTGATCACAGGTTGAAGCTCCGCTGACTGGAGCATACTTACAACTTCAGTTTGAGAATATGAACCAGTTTATCTCAACTACACAGGCATACTGCTACTCAATATCAAACACGATCCGAAGGAGCCATTAAAATGAATAAACATAACAATTTAAGTGTTCACTCCCCTGGCATTTAGTCATGTCTAGACAGAACCTAGTGCCCCAGATACAATAAAAGGAGGACAAGGACATTTATGTTTAATGTAACCTTATTTCCATGGAGACCAGAAAAGCCAGTAACAGTAAAAATGAAAAGCTTAGTTGTTACTGAAAAGGTAGGTGCAGTATGAGGTCTGGCAGGACATGTGATTGGGTTGACAGTACAATTGTGCTTTCTTTCATCCTTTTTTCATAATTTCTTCTTTCTTCTATTTTAAAAATTAAAAAAAAACTTCTATTCTTTAGTCATTTTTTACAGTCAAGTCTTTATCCCTCTCCCGGTCTGCCCTCTGACTGTTCCTCATCCTATATCTCCTCCTTGGGTCTCCAAGAGGATGTTTGCACATCACCCCATCCCACCAAACCTCCCCACTCCCTGGGGCCTCATGTCTCTCTAGAGTTAGGTGCATCTTCTCTCAGTTTGTTAAGTATGTATCATAGACCTCATATCAGCTGGTATATGCTGCCTGGTTGATGGCTCAGTGTCTTAGAGATCCTGGCAGTCCAGGTTAGTTGAAACTGCTGGTCTTCCTATGGAGTCTCCCTCCTCCTCAGCTTCTTCCAGCTTTTCCCTAATTCAGTCACAGGGATCTTTAGCTTCTGACCATTGGTTGGGTGCAACTATCTGCATCTGACTTTTTTTTTCCAATTATTATTAGATATTTTCTTCATTTACATTTCAAATGCTATCCTGAAAGTCTCCTATACTCTCCCCCATGCCCTGCCCTGCTCCCCTACCCACCCACTCCCACCTCTTGGCCCTGATGTTCCCCTGTACTGGGGCATATAAAGTTTGCAAGACCAAGGGGCCTCTCTTCCCAACGATGGCACTATTGCATATGCCTGCATCTGACTCTTTCAGCTGCTTGTTGGGCCTCTCGGAGGGCAGTCATGCTAAGTTCCTGTCTGTAAGCCCACTATAGCATCAGTAATAGTGTCAGGCCTTGGGGTCTCCCATCCCAATTTGGGCCTGTCATTGGACATCCTTTCCCTTCTAACTATGGCTTTTCAGTAAAGGCATCATGACTGTAAGAAACTGACAGTTTTCCAATGTGAGGCCAATATGATTATAGTGCTTTAAAGATAATGAAACATCTGACTCGAATCTTGTACTTACAACACTACGAAAACAGTTATACTCAGGAAAAACATGCATATTTGAAAGTTAGCATGTTCTCTATTGCCTACCACTTTTAAATTGATTTATAGCATACATATCTTCACATGTATATTTCCTCAGTGGAATTCACGAAATGTTAAATAGATTTATATGTTAAGTACACATAAATTTTAGGAAATATCCATAGTTGCAGTTTCAGCTGTGATTCTATGTCATAGTGGTTTTCTCTTACTGTCACAGTATAGTATGATCCGTTTCCTTGTCTATGATCTCTTGTACATTTTATATTTCAGATATAACTTTCAGATAGACTAACCCTTTTAAAATTGATAAAATTCCAAACTACTGGCCTTGAATGTGATATGGTTAGCTTCCAAGAAATACTAAATGTGGCTTCTTTTCTATTTTGTAAGCTAACCTCAATCGAAAGAGTTCAGTTACATTGTGGCTTAGAAGACTTCAGGAAAAAAACAAAACAAAACAAAACACCCCCCAAAACAAAAACAAATGTAAAAAGGGTAGAAAAATAATTTTCTTTGTTCCATAACCAAAGTATTTAACTAAACTGTATTCTTTAATTTTATTTCCCAAGGACAGAATGTAAGCATATTGCATATATTTGTATACGGGTCAGTATGAGTATTTATATCTATGTAGAAGACATCTGAGGGTACTTGGGATTCTTACCTACAGCAACAAGCCTGTGAGTTGCTCGATTCTTCATCTTGAGTAAAATTATATTAATTTGCTTCTTACTTAAATTTTCACTTGTACTGAAGATTTTGAGGATAATCATGAGAATATTAAATATACGTGTGAAATGTTTACTGTTAGTTAATGTAATTATTTGCCGATTCTTAGCAGCCTTTGAGATAAAAATAAAACATGCTTAGCTATAATTTTTAAGGCTGAGAATTAATGCTAACTCTAAGTAATTGTTTTGTTTCTGTGTGTTTTTGTTTTTTTTTTTTTAGAGGCTTATATTTTTCCACCTTTATTGCTGGGCTTTTAGGGGTCCGACTTGAGGTTTAATAATGAAGATATGGAGACGTCTGTGTGGTTTAAAGCCTAACTGGCCTTTTGCAGGAGCAATGTCTTAGCTAACTGCTAACTTAACCCAGCTTCTCTGCCACTGCATGCCACCCTTCCGCTCCCTGCCCTACACCCCTGCCCTGTGTTCCTGTCTATGTTCTGTCAGGTTGCTCCTATCTATGTGGCTATGTTCCTGTCTATATTGTGTAGGTTGCTCCTGTCTCTGTCCAGCTGTTCTGCAGGTTCTCCAGCCCTAGCCACAGTTACCAGCTCTTTATTATGCAAAAAGCCACACTTCTTATTCAACCAATTGGCTTTGGAGGCAAGCAGCTGGCATTTCTGTTTTTGGGTAGATAAAGTAGTGACAAACATTTACACATAACTATCCCTGGCCTGCTCAATTAACAGTTGAGAACACAGGGACACACTTTTTCATGGCCAGTAAATATACAATATTTGTGGTTGATCCCAACACATCTTATTTGAATTTTTATTTTATTTGGTAAAACATAACATTTGAGTTTATACATACTTAAAAAAAAATTTTGTTGTTGTTATAACTAGCCATTCATTTACTATAAATCAACTGTCCTTTTCATTATGATAATAGTTTGGTCATAATAAAATCATAATCTAATCTTGGTAATATAAGCAGTATGCATCTCAGCGCGGGGGGGTTGGTGTTCATAGAGATATACTCAGTTTTGTGTTTGTTTCTTTTTCTTTTTTTTTTTTCAGTGAATTTATTGGATTCGCGCACTGTCATGGGGGACCTTGGATGGATTGCTTTTCCAAAGAATGGGGTAAGTTCTTTGGAAAATTTCCATAAACCACACCCTTCATCCTTCAAAATTAATATTTGATTGAAATTTAATTGGACATTTTTGTCAAGAAGAGGGTGATATATTTCTGTAAAGTACATTGGGGGTATTTCAAATGAATTCTGACAGAAAATTAACCAAAGGGAAGGGTTTTTAGTGGCTAAATATGAAACACATTGCTTTCCCCTCAGTATTTCTATACACACACACACACACACACACACACACACACACACACTCACACAAGAAAACCTTTTAGCACCTAGGAAATGTGTTGCTTTGCCACAATTACATTTACGTTACTTAGGAAATGTAATTGAGATCTGAGTGCAATATTACTGTATGTGAGATCAAATCATCTTTTATTCCACTGGAAAACAATTGAAACCGTTACAAAATTTCAGTTAAGTTCCGTGAGAGCCAAAAGCATGTCATCAGTTCTACTACCATTCAAATGTTTTGTACCAAATTTTGAATTTTCTTCACTGAAAATTTTCAGGAAAAAAATTTAGAATATTTTCATGATTAATATTTTATTAAATTATTTTATTGACATATATTAATGCAAAATATTTGAGATGATAATTAGCTGTCATATTAAGGATATATATATATATATATATATGTATATATATATATACATGTACATTTATATGTTTATATGTATATATGTATGCGTATACATATATATGTATATATGTGTGTGTACATATATGTGTATATATATGTATATATGTGTATATATCATATCATATACATAAATGTATATATATATATATATATATATATATATATATATATATATATAAAACAGAATTTAAAAATTTAAAAAGGATTACAGGTTTATCTTTCTGATTCAGTTCACAAGTATGTATCAGAAAATGAAAGACAAATTTAAATATTCTTCTATATTATAATCATGTTATTCTGAAAAACTGTTTCATGATTTTATAATAAAACAATTTTGATTTTGTGAGATTTTTATTACCCTATAATATGAAGAGTTTGATATTTTAAAATTTAATCTAAAGTTGTACTTTATTGCCTTGACAAGAAACCCAAAGTTTTAAATTGTTTGTTTCAACATTATACTTTTGGTTTTAAATCTATAAATCTGTTTTATTTTAAAATGCATGTAAGCAACTAATTTATCACATCATATATACAAAGTATATGAGTTGGAAACAACTTTAGGCAAGAGAATACTATGAAAGTCTTGAGCTAACAATGTAATTATCCAAAACATTACAATCATTATTTTTCAATTAATGAGAAAACCAGTTAAATGAATTAGTTCTTGTGCTGGTTAGTGTTGGTCATCCTGACACAAGCTACGGTCATTTGGAATCTTAATGCACAATAGAGGATTAGCCTCAATCAGATTGGCCTGTGGGCATGACTGTGAGGTATTTTCCTGATGAGTTATTTAGGAGGGCCCGGTCTACTGTAGGCTGTGCTACCTGTGCACAGGTGGTAGTAGACTGTGTGAAAAAGCAAGAGGAACAATCCATGCAGATTAGACCAGTAAGAACCCCTTCCTCCGTGGTCTCTGACTCTGTTCTTATTTGAGTTCCTGCCCTGATTTCCCTCCATGACTGATGCCAGCCAATCTCAGTAAAATGAACTCTTTGCTTCCTCTGTATTTTAGGTGTTTATTTCAACAATAGGAAGCAAACTAAGACAGCTCTTTTCTAAGAAAGTTAGTTTTAAGAATGGCAAATAGATCATATTAATCTTTAAAATTCCCAAAAATGCACTAGTATCCTTATATCACCTTCCTTTCAGACAATTCAGCACCTTCAAATTACTTTGGTATTTCAAATTATAATTACATTTATAGATACAATATAAAAAGTAATATTGTTAAGATGTTAGAATCCAAAAGTAAAACTTTGTAAGAAAGATAAAATGATTGCCAATGTAAGGAATCTATTGTGTCATTTTTACTTTCTTACATTCCAGATAGATCCTTTTGCTTTTCAAGTTTTATAACTGTTTTCTCTCTCTGTCTCTCTCTGAGTCTCTCTCTCTCTGTATGTGTGTGTGTGTATGTGTGTGTGTGTATGTGTGTGTGCATGTTACACTTTGGAATATTATTAATAGCCAAAATGTTTTATTTAATAAGTATATTTTGTTTTCTTTCTAAAAGTCTGATGGAAATGCAGTTTAAAGTTAACACTTTTAGAGCTCTCAGAAATTTTTATTCTCTTTGAATTCAGTTTGACCTTTGACATGTTCCAATTGAGAATTTACTAAAACAGAATATTGAACGTATATATTCAAGTTAGTATCAGTATGAATCTTTGGGAGGCATTGTTTAATTTCTTGTCCCAATTCTTTATAGAAAACAAAGGTCTTAGGGTAGTACTTTCTCCAATTTTCTTAGGAAACACCAGACTGATTTCCATAGAGGTTGTACCAGTTTGCAATCCCACCAGCAATGGAGGAGTGTTCCTCTTTCTTTACATCTTAGCAAGAATCTGCTGTCACCTGAGTTTTTGATCCTAGCTATCTGACTGGTGTGAGGTGGAATCTCAGGATTGTTTGCTTTGCATTTCTCGAATGATTTAGGATGTTGAACATTTCTTTAGGTACTTCTTGGCCATTCAAGTTTCATCAGTTGAGAATTCTTTGTTTAGCTCTGTACCCCATTTTTAATAGGGATATTTGGTTCTCTGAATTCTAACTTCTTGAGTTCTTTGTATATATTAGATATTAGCCCTCTATCAGATGTATGGTTGGTAAAGATGTATGGCCAATCTGTTGGTTGCCATTTTGTCCTATTGACAGTGTCCTTTGCCTTACAGAAGCTTAGAAAATTTATGAGGTCCCATTTATTGATTGTTGGTGGGACTATAAGCTAGTAAAACCACTTTGGAAATCAGTCTGCAGCTTTTTCAGAAAATTGGTCATAATTCTACCTGAGGATCCAGCTACACTGTTCCTGAGCATATACCCAAAAGATGCTCAAACATATAACAAGGACACATGCTCCACTATGTTCATAAAATCCTTATTTATAATAGCCAGAAGCTGGAAAGAAGCCAGATGTCCCTCAACAGAGGAATGGATAAAGAAAATGTGGTACATCTACACAATGGAGTACTACTCAGCTATTAAAAGAAATGAGTTTATTAAATTATTAGGCAAATGGATGGAATTAGAATATATCACCCTGAGTGAGGTAATCCAGTCACAAAAGCACACATGTGGTATGCACTCCCTGATAAGTGGATGTTAATCCAAAAGCTCGGAATACCCAAGATACAATTCACAGAACACATGAAGCTCAAGAAGGAGGAAGACCAAAGTAGGGATGCATCTGTCTTTCTTAGAAGGGGGAACAAAATTCTCAAAAGGGAGTAAATTCCAAATTATGGAACAGAGACTGAAAGAAAGGCCATCTAGAGACTGCCCCACCTGGGGCGCCATCCCAAATATGTACACCAAACTCAGAAACTATTACATATGCAAAGAAGTGCTGACAGGAGCTTGATATAGCTGTCTTCTGAAAGGCTCTGCCAGAGCTGACAAATACAGAGGTGGATACTTACAGCCAACCATTGGTCTGAGCACAGCGTCCCCAATGGAGGAGTTAGAGAAAGGACTGAAGGAGATGGAGCGTTTTGCCATCCATAGGAAGAAAACCAATAACAACCAAGCAGAGCCCCCAGAACTCCCAGGGACTAAACCACCAACCAAAGAATACGCATGGATGGGACTCCTGGTTCCAGCTGCATATGTAGCAGAGGATGGCCTAGTCAGGCATCAATGAGAGGAGAGGTCCTTGGTCCTGGGAAGACTCAGTGCCCCAGTATAGGTAATGCCAAGGCAAGGAGTCAGGAATGGGTGGGTTGGGGAGCACCCTCATAGAAGCACTTGAAGCAAGGATGTGAAGAGGAATCTGGGCAAGGGTATAACACTTGAAACGTAAATAAATAAAATATCCAATAAAAAAGGAAAACAAAGTTCTATGTAGAACGGCAAAGCTCATAACAGCATTCCAACAGTATGTTACTTTGTTTTTTGGTTGTAATTATTAGAATAATACTAGTTTTCTTGCTAAATTTTAAGATAATACTCATCCTTTTCAGTCTGATTGTAAGTTTTTATGCATCATGATTTCTTTGATACAGCTATCCTGCATACTATGTATTCTGAAAGCAGAGAGATAATTCAGAGAAAATTAGTAAAAAACCTTTTGTTTTATGATTGGAAGAAATGTATGTAGAATCTTTTTTTTCCAATTTTTATTAGATATTTTCTTCATTTAGATTTCAAAAGCTATCTTGATTTGCCTTTTGGTTAGAAGCAATTCATATACAAAATAATAGGACCTGGTATTATTACTATACAGGAAATCAGTGTTCAAACTTAAATGACTATAGGAAGAAATGTACATTTGCCAAGTATTTAGGCATGCTTCATTAAGGCCTGAGAATAATTTGTTTCACCTGTGAGTGGTCTTAATGTTCTATCAAAAGGAAAAGAAACGCAATTGCTTAGATAAATGTTGAGTGGATGTGTCAACAGGCACAGACAGTCACTTGGTGGAAATGAAAATACTTAATATTTGAAGAGGATTTATTTATTTTTTTTCTTTTAATTCTGTCAGGTATTGTCTGATATTTAGCTCATCAATCACTTGGATAGACACAGAGAAAAATAATAACATGTTTTCAGAATTACTTTAGAATGTCTATTATCCAAATCCTAGAATGTGGGAACAATTAAAATTTCCAAAACCCAACAGAGTGCCAAGATGAGAAATATCAATAAGTAAGACTAAATTCATCATAAAAATTACACTGAGAATTCTCAGGAGTTTCTTTACTAGGTGAAGACTTTAATAAGCAATGTAAACCATATAAAAATACTGAAAAAATGTAAGGCTAGTAAGACTAAGAAACTATAAGAAGAATACCTCATCTAATTCAAAATGCCAATAGAGTTTGGCCATCTTAAAAAGAAACAAGTAATAGAGAAAAAGTGAAACCTGAAATGAAGAATTCACTGCAAATGACAAACCACAGATCTGGTCAGGTAGAAGGAAGGATCAAATATGAAAATGAAGAATAGGATTTATCCTGCCTGAGAAAGTGAAGGGGACAATGACAAAGGACAGAAGAGGCCATAAGGTATAGGAATGATATGTGAAGATTAATGAACCAGCATGATCTCATATTTGAAATAAAACAACACACATATTCATCAACAAACATGAGTAAAATCAACTCAAAGAGATCCACAAATTTGATTAAATTGTCAAAACCGAATAAAGAACATTATAGAAGCATCATTTGAGAAACATCTCACTGTGTATAAGAAATATTCAGAACTTTAAAAAAATTATTATTCATTAAAAGCCATCACGCCAGAGTTAATCATCCCTAGCATATTTAAGTGGCACAGATAGAAAACAAGACTTTTCAAGCAAAAGATATATCCCCAGAAATAGTAAATTTAGCTTTAAAGTGAATTGGCACTTTCTCTGATTAAATAAACCTTGAAAGAATATAAATATCAGAAACATGTTTCTACTGGAAATATCTAAAACAAATAGGTTATAAAAATGTAGAGCACTGTTTTAGAGAGAACTATTATACTATTATCTCTCAAACATTGTCTTTTAACCTCCTTATTTTACTTTGATAGGCACATAAAATATGATAAATTATATGTTTTCCCTTAACTGCACAAATGCATTTAAGGAACAATATTTGATTTCAGAATGGCTTATTTATAACATAATCCCGTGGTTTCATATAATACAGCCATACATCACTCGATGACAAAGATAAAGTGTAAGGCACATTGTCCACAATTATGTCATGGTGAATGCATTTTAGTGAGTGCTTACTGAGATGAGGCTGGGTTGAATGCTACCTGGCAAGTCAATCTATGGACCATAGTCATATTCGCTGGCCTTCATTGACCAAATAACGGTTGTGTGCCTCATAACTATATTCTAGTATAAGCATATAATTATAGTGGAACCTAGAGGAGTACATAGGGGTGCATGTGCTTAAAATTTTTGATTTGCATATATTATATTTTATATGGACTTGGGAGATGTCTCAGCTATCAAAGTGCTTTCTATTCAACTATGAGTACTTGAGTTTAGATCCAACTACTTATAAAAAAAACAAACAAACAAACAAACAAAAAAAAACAAAAGAAAGCAAAACAAAAAAATTAGGCACAGACTCTGGTAAGCTCCCTTCAGTAGAGGGGAAAAAATGCAGAAACCCACAACTAGAAAATATGCAGAGACTGAGCAACAGTGAAATACTCAACCCCAAAGGTGATGTCTCCATCAAATCCCTCCTTTCATGGCTCAGGGAACTATGCACAAGAGGAGGCAGAAAGAATGTAAAAGCCAGTGGGAATAGAAGACACTAAGGAAAGAAGCCTTCCAAACATAACAGAACTGATGCAATATGAACTCACAGACACTGTGGCAGAATGCCTAGGGCCTGAAAGGTCTAAGCTAGATGGCTAGATGGCTAGATGGGATCGTCATGTTGAGGTCAGAAGTAGGCATAAGACTCTATTTTTAATGAGAAGCTATTTAATATATCTCTATCTGGATAGACATATAGATATATAGATATGATAATATGGATATATTCAGTGCATACACTAACACACACACCAATACACACACCAATGCACACACCAACACACACACACACACACACACACACACACACACACACACACACACACACACACACACACACATTGATTGTCAGTGCTTCAAAATTGGAAGATTTTATATAAAACCTGAATGTCTATGCTCTGTTGATTCACATGTTTCAGAAAGCTAAAACTAGAGTTGTGCCACACCCCCAACAGGTGCAAGCATAATAAGAAGACAGTTTCCCAAACATTTGGGCTAATCTCCACTTATCAGTGAGTACCATGTTTGTTCCTTTGTGACTGAATCATCTCACTCAGGATGATATTCTCAAGTTCCATCCATTTGCTGGCGAATTTTATGAAGTAGTTTTTTAATAGCTGACTAGTATTCTATTGTGTAAATATACCACATTTTCTTTATCCATTCCTCTGTTGAAGGACAACTGGTTGTTTCCAGCTTCTGGATATTATAAATATGGCTGCTATGAACATGATGGAGCATATGCCCTTATTACATGTTGGAGAATCTTCTGGGTATATGCCCAGGAGTGGTATAGATGGGTCCTCGGGGACTATTATGTCAATTTTTTTGAGGAACCACCAGACTGATTTACAGAGTGGTTGTACTAGCTTGCAATCCCACCAGCAACAGAGAAGTCTTTCTTTCTTTCTTTCTTTCTTTCTTTCTTTCTTTCTTTCTTTCTTTCTTTCTTTCTTTCTTTCTTTCTTTCTTTCTTTCTTTCTTTCTTTCTCCACATCCTCACCATCATCTGCTGCCTCCTGAGTTTTTCATCGTAGCCATCTGACTGGTGTGAGGTGGAATCTCAGGGTTGTTTTGATTTGCATTTCCCTGATGACTAAGGATGCTGAACATTTCTTTAGGTGTTTCTCAGTCTTTCCAGTTTCCTCAGTTGAGAATTCTGTTTAGTTCTTTTCACTATTTTATAATAGGGTTATTTGTTTCTCCGGAGTCTAACTTCTTGAGTTCTTTGTATATATTGGATATGAGCGAGCCCTCTATCAAATGTAGGATTGGTAAAGATCTTTTCCCAATCTGTTGTTTTCTGTTTTGTCCTATTGACCGTGTCCTTTGCCTTACAGGAAATATGCAATTTTATGAGGTCCCATCTGTCATTTTTTTTTTTTTTGAGATAGGGTTTATCTGTATATTCCTGGCTCTCCTGGAACTCACTCTGTAGAAAAGGCTAGCCTCAAAATCAGATATGCCTGCTTCTGCCTCCCAAATACTGGGATTAAAGGCATGTGCACCACTGCCTGGCTTCATTTGTCAATTCTTGATCTGAGAGCATAAGCCATTGGTGTTCTGTTCATGAACTTTTCCCCTGTGCCCACATGTTTGAGAATTTTCCCCACTTCTACTACTATTACATTCAGTGTTTCTGGTTTTATGTGGAGGTCCTGATCCACTTGGATTTGAGCTTTGTACAAAGAGATAACAATGGATCAATTTTCACTCTTCTACATGTTGACTGTCAGTTGAGCCAGCACCATTTCTTGAAAATACTATCTTTTTTCCACTGAACAGTTTTAGCTCCTTTGTCAAATATCAAGTGACCAGAGGTTGTGGGTTCCTTTCTGGGTCTTCAAGTCTATTACATTGATCTACCTGCCTGTCACTATACCAAGACCATGCAGTTTTTATCACAATTGCTCTGTAATACAGCTTGAGATCAGGGATGCTGATTCCCTAAAAAGTTATTTTATTGTTGAGAATAGTTTTTGCTCTCCTGAGTTTTTTGTTATTCCAAATGAATTTGAGAATTGCTCTAACTCTATAAAAAATTGAGTTGCAATTTTGATGGGATTGCATTGAACTTGTAGATAGCTTTTGACAAGAGGGCAATTTTTACTACATTAATCCTGTCAATCCATGAACATGGGAGATCTTTTCATCTTCTGAGGTCTTCTTCAATTTCTTTCTTCAGAGACTCGAAGTTCTTGTCATACAGATCTTTCACTTGTTTGGTTAGAGTCACACCAAAATACTTTATATCTTATGTGACTATTGTGAAGGGTGCTGTTTCCCTAAGTGGATATTAGCTCAAAAGCTCAGGATACTCAAGATTCAATTCACAGACCATATGAAGCCCAAGAAGAAGGAAGACAAAATGTGGATGCTTCAGGGCTTTTTAGAAGGATGAAATATGGAGGAAAAGTGTGGAGCAGAGACTGAAGACATTCAGAGACTTCCCCATCTGGGGATCTATCCCATATAGTCACCAAACCCAGACACTATTGTGGATGCCAAGAAGTGCATGTTGATAGGAGTCTGATATAGCTGTCTCCTGAGAGGCTCTGCTAGAGCCTGACAAATAGAGGTAGAAGCTTGCAGCCAACCATTGTACTGAACTTAGGGGGTCCCAGATGGAGAAATGGGAGAAAGACCTGAAGGAACTGAGGGGGTTTGTAGCCCCATGGAGGGAGCAACAGTGTCAACAGGCAGAACCCACAGAAATGGGAAAATATAAGAAATGTAAATACGGAAAATATCCAAGAAAAAAAAAAAAACAGTTTTAAGAAACTGAGTACATTCTTCTATTTGACTTGCTTTCCCTTGGGAACTCTTCTATCCTTCTGCAAATTTGAAACTAGAGACAATCATCTTTCTGTCATTGCACAAACTTTACAGTTTCCTTTTATTCCAAGTAAGATTTGATTTTTTTTTCAATTTTTTGTTACATATTAAGATAGTGTCCTTCTGCTCCCTTAGCTTAATTAGAACAGATGATTAGATTTCATCAGCTATAATAATTATTGTGTACATAATAATCCATGACTCTATGTGTGTGTGTGTGTGTGTGTGTGTGTGTTAGTGTGTGTGCGTAGTTTTCAATGTTAGACACATTACCTATTTTCCCTTTTCTTCTAGACATATCTTTTATCATTTCTTTCAACCATTACAAACTTATTAGATACCATTTCTGTCTATATTCCTCCCACATAAGTCCTTCCCATCTCCTTTCTCCTGTATGATTCTCGACATGTGTTAAGGTACCAAGCTATAGACAGGGCAGGGAAGAAAAAAAAATCATGTCATTGTGGAGCTAAAGGGGTTTGAAAGTGAGTAATTAAAAAAGAAAGTGGTGATTTTTTTTTCTTAGTCTTCTAGAATTTCTAGTCTTTCTAGTCTTTTCTTTATATAGATGTTCAGAAGTGTCACTGAACTATCAGGATCTCAGGTCACTTGAACAATTTGTGTTTTGTGTTCTTTGCACATGCAATGCCATTTCTCTATTGGATTCAGTCAGAATATGTGCAACTGACATTAACATGTAACTGGCGAGATGTACAAAGATATACATAGTGCTTTGTTTTGTAGATGAGGAAAACCAGTTTAAGCAACTTAAATTTAAGCAGTTGGTCCTTCTGAGTCCACGCAACACCCATGTCTCCCATGACTCAGGGGGATTGAAACCACAGATGAGTCACTCCCAATGCTGAGGGTTTTTTGGCTGCCCTCCTCTTCCTATGCTTGAACTATAAAGCCACGTTCTTCGTGACCTCACTAGCTTGTCTTTTTCCCTGAATGACTCTGTACTTTATTAACATTTAGGTTCCTGCTGTTGCCTTCTAGAACATTTACCACTGATTAATCTATACAGACTTAGCATGGGTGGAAAGAGTTGTTTTCAGGAAATTTTTAGCAACTGTTTCCAAAGTTTATTCTCATGAGAATAAAATTAATGGCCAGGATGTTTGCTAAAAACAGATTATATTCTTACATCTCAGAAATTCCTACACCACTTTTTTTTCCACATCCTGTTATTGGAGATGCTCAGTGTACACACCTGCTGCCCGTGCTTGGTGGAATTAGCGATTCCCAGTAGGGTTCTCGAGACTTCCTGAAGAACACTTGTGGAAAACACAGGTCTCCCATGAGCATGGTCTCAGAGCTGCATTGAAATTTCTGTTTTTATTTTGCTAGATTTTATTTTCACCCTCAAAAGAGTAATATCGTGATTATTTTATCTTTATTTTTATTACATTTAGGAACTGTTAAGGTATTTTATAATAACTTATTAATTTTATGAAGAATGTAGATATTGTATTAAATCACATTTGTTTTAAAATAGAGGTAAGCTTGCTTAGTCTTCCTAGAGAGAAAGAAAAAGGAAAAAAGCTTACATTCTAGTTATATAAAAACAGAGATTACAGATTTTCTTGTTTCTGCTCCTTTCTGCCCTACTTTTTGATTTCTCTGAGACATACAACTCCTATTCATGTTTAAAAGTGAGCATAATCAAATGATGCATAATGAATGATGATCAGAATTCTATTGTCCTACTTGGTGTTTGCTTGTTTGTTTGTTTTGAATCAGAAAAATCTTTAACTGGGTTATTTATTTAGATCCTCAGTTTTTAATAAAAACAAAAACAAAGCAAAAATCCCCAGTATGTCCCACGTTTCACAAAGATAAGAGTGTGGAGAAACACCTGGACAGAGCTGAGGTTTTACATTTTGGTTTTGTGTTTAGAGAACTGTGTTAAAGCTAGCCGTATATACTGAGGTCCACACCAAGCATAGAAAAGATGCTAAAGATCAAACTAATGATGTAATGTATAAGTGAGGCCACATTGGTTTATATGAAACTCCTTATGCACAGTGATATAAAAGTATTCTAAGGCAAAAGATATCCAAATATACAATGCAAATGCCAGTGATAATCTTCCTGGTCCAATGTACCTTAGTCCTTTTATAGTTTAGAAAAGTAGAAACACCCAAAACGTATAATGTAGATAAGATAAATAATTTAAGGAATTCAAGATGATCATTAGACATATTCTGAAAGTTAAGAGGCATAAGATTTTGCATTTAGATTTCCCACCTGGAAACTTAGCAATTATGAAGACAGTTCCTTAAAATGTCCAGCTTTATTTCTTCTGCCTATGAAGCAAATGCTGTATCTGATATTTTATATGATCAAACATACTCAATCAGTTAGCAGACATCAAAGTTCAGACCAGTAAAACAACATTGCAATATGTATGCATTATTTGCTCATTAGGGATCACTGATTGTGCGCTTGATGTCAATAGGGAATCATGCAAAATTTCTTTTTGTGTGTAGAAGAGCCCTTTGTAATGGAACTTACAAATAAGCTGAAAAGTGAATTTTATCTATATTATCTTCTGATAATGCTTCCCCCCCCCCACCTGCAACTGGCTACCCAAACATTCTATCTTTTCAATCTGGATCTATACACTATACCCACAAGAAAGCATCTCTCTGAGAGGAACTTTCTTCCACTTTTGCAGATCATGGTTTGAAAGGTTTTTTATTTTTTATTTTTTTTCCTACCCCTATGTTAACCTTTTCCTCCAGAAGTTCACTCCCTTCCCAAGGGGAACGTGTATGTGTGTGGATCTCATACTCAGGATTTGTCAGGCCTCATGGCCAACACATCATTTTACTAAATTGTTTCTTCTTTACGTTTTTCTTGTCTGGTTGTCACACCCAAGGAGCAAGTATTTGAAAAAAAAATGTTCAAGTCATTTTTAAGGAGTTGAATATATTACTCCTACCTTTTCTGTGATGTGAAGCATCCAGGCATTAACTTTTAACAAATTGCTTTACATACTACATCCTCTACTTGTTTCATACCAAGTATTAACTTTCCTTTTCTTTCTCTTTTGTAATTTTAAGGAATTAGATGTCTAGCAAGATGTCTCTGCACCAAATTTTATAGTCCAAGTAAGAAATCTAGGATTAAATTACATTTTTATGGTAAAAAAATTGATTTGTTCTCATGGATATTTGCATCATTTTCCGTGAGTGAATGTGACTTTTTTTTAAAACTGTTATCTTCCCGTTCATTAATAAAGATGTTAAATAGATCAGAGCTTCCCAGAAGTCTCTGAGGCCCAAACAGCAGGTATTTTTCCGATTGCTGTTTATCACGATCCTTTAAATATATATATATATATATATATATATATATATATATATATATATTCTTCAGCTGTTTTCAATTCATGTGACAGTGCTCCAGTGCTCCAGTTCAATTTGAATTAATTTTGCAAGCAAATGCTTTATGGTTCTGAGTACATAATCTCCCTCTCCCGCAGAGAAAAAATATACTGTAATCATCCAGCATTCCTGTTGATTATTTCCATTAAAGGCAGCAGGGGAAAAGGAGAAGGCCAAACCCCTCTCTCACATTCAAGGCTTCCGTTCACTGCTTTTTATCTGCCCCCTTCCCTCTCTGCTCCTCCAGCTTACATTAATGCACAAAATGATGGCCCAAACTGCTCAGCCTGGAATTGTCCTTTGGAACCTAGCCACTGTTGTCTTTTTGATCTTATATCCCAGTACCCTTTTTTTTTTCCCCCCAAGAAATGTTTCCCATATAACACCCTACAAGATTCATGTTAATTTTTACCAATAGCGTTTTGCACAAGTTTCTGGAAATGCTCTTTTCTACACTGTGTTGAGTTTAATGCTAATGACTTTCATAACCCAGAGCAAGTAATACAACATGAAACCTCTCATTACCATCCAGAGGGTGACCACTTCTGGAAATAAATCAACATGGTTTCTATTATGTACCGAATGCACTCAAAATTAGATATTGGAGGTAATATTCATTGTTTGTGCGAATAGTTTGAGAGCTACCTCCCTCTAACGATCTATTCTTCTTCCTCACCTTGAGAGCATTGCTCTTTATCTCAGATATACATTTATGTTAAAAGCATTTCATGCTAGCTGATAGTTTTAAATTTGTGTATTAAAATGTGGTCAGTGATTGAGGAAGAGGAAAAAGGAGTCTGCAATTTAGTTAAAAATGGTATAATGTTAAAAATATGGCAAAACTTGAATTTAAGCAATTGAGTTTATTTAATGTCAGGCAGGTTTGGGCCAAGGATATTTTATTTAATTGAACAAAATCATTAAATTATAGGGAAAATCACTCAGTTTACAATTTGAGGTAAGATTCGTTTTCTCTCTACATTGTTTCGAACAGACATTTTTCAATTGATCTTCATTAGGGTTTAAGTATAGGACCATATGTATAGCTATGATTTTAATCTTTCTGTTATGTTTGATACAAATTGCTAGCCTGTATAAATATTTATCTTCTAAATGGCAATAACGTTACTATGGAAATAGTTAGCTATATTAATCCAGAGTCAACTCTGATTGTACCATTGCTACAGGATATGTAAGCCAATACATCTCCTTCAGCCTCCCTCATTCTTTCTCATGCTATGTGCACTACTTATTAAATTAGCACATTATAAACACTACATGATACAACCACTTTATGTTCAGTGGAATGCCTGGCCCTGGCTTAATGATCCACATGTGATGCAGTCATTTTCTCTCTTCTTGGTTTCTGTTTTTAAGAACCAGTTTCTTAATTTATACTATGAAGCAGGTAGGTAGTTATTGGTACAAACTCATGAGACCACTATGTTTTGACTAGTAACATTTTATCCTTTGTAATGTTTGAGCCAAACATTAGCCAACTGTTAAAGATGGAAAATATTTATTCACTAACTTTGTAAATTATCTTCATAGATTATTAATAACGATTTGAGAGGTTTACTAAAAGCATGACAGATACTTCTATTTTGTAGGAAGTGAATAAATTTCACAAAATACTTAACTGTTTTGAACAATGAATGAATCAATGTCTCATGTTGAAAACCAAATGATTATTAATGGTAGAACCAAGGGAAGGAACAGATTGCAAGAAGGCAGATATGTATATATTCTCTCTCTCTCTCTCTCTCTCTCTCTCTCTCTCTCTCTCTGTATGTGTGTGTCTATCTGTCTCTCTCATCTGTTTCTGTTTCTCTGTCTCTGTCATTCTCTCTCCTCATCTATCTATTTGTTTCTCACTCTCTCTTGTGTGTGTGTGTGTGTGTGTGTGTGTGTGTGTGTGTGTCTTTGTGGATATACCCTTTCTAGTACTCTTTAGAAATTACTTCAGACTCTTAGAGTGAAGTATTACAATGTGATGTATAGTGTCAGTGTGAGGTTTTAAATTGAAATCAATTTCAGAGTTGTTCAGATTTTATTAGTAATTAGTCAAAATATAAGAAAAATATTTTAACAAAAAATTAAAATGCTGTACTTTAAGAGTAGTTTTTAAGATATGTACTAATGCTGTCCTGATCCAGATAAGTAAATCTGTTATTGTTATTATTATTTTTATTTGACATATTCTTTATTTACATTTCGAATGCTATCCTGAAACTTTCCTATTCCCTACCCGCTGACTCCCACTTCCTGGCCTTGGCATTCCCCTGTACTGGGGCATATAAAGTTTGTAAGACCAAAGAGCCTCTCTTCCCAGTGATGGCTAACTAGGCCATCTTCTGCTACATATGCATCTAGAGACACGAGCTCTGGGAGAACTGTTTAGTTCATATTGTTGTTGGTGGATTTCCCAACATCTAGGGAACGACCGTGTTGACCGTCAATAGTACGTCTTCTTGCGCTTAACTAGGTAAGAATAGAGGAACATGTTTCGAGTTCAGATTCACGTAGTTTCTGGAGATGTATTTTGGTCTCTGTGACTTTAAATATCTCCTATTACACCCCTTTTCGGAGTTTCTATACCCGTGTCCCCTTTTTTATTCCTGAACAGAACAGCAATGGCTTGTGCTGTAAGATCAAGAATTGACAAATGGGACCTTATAAAATTGCAAAGCTTCTGTAAGGCAAAAGACACTGTCAATAAGACAAAAAAGCCACCAACAATTGGGAAAGGATTTTTATCAATCCTAAATCTGATAGGGGACTAATATCCAATATATACAAAGAGCTCAAGAAGCTGGACTCCAGAAATTAAAATAACCCCATTAAAAATGGGGTACAGAGCTAAACAAAGAACTCTCAACTGAGGAATACTGAAAGGCAAAGAAGTACCTGAAAGAATGTTCAACATCCTTAATCATCAGGGAAATGCAAATCAAAACAACCTTGAGATTCCACCTCACTCCAACCAGAATGGCTTAGATCAAAAACTCAGATGACAACAGATGCTGATGAGGATGTGGAGAAAGAGGAATACTCCTCTATTTTTATTGTTATTGTTATTATTATTGCCAATGTTCAGTTGGTTGTACTATATAAGAATGTCTGCTAGCTTAATAGGCAGAAAATTCTTACTATGAACTCAAAGATTATAGGGTATATTACTGCATACAAGTATGGTAGCAAAGCATTTGATGACCTTCCTTGTACCATGTAGTACTTAAATCTTTGTGTCTTCAATTTCTAGCAGGTCATCTCACTCTTCTTTTCTGAAGACATGAGTAATTTCTGCCACTTTTCAGATGACTCATTTAGAATTACAAATTTGACTTTCTGTATCAAAGAAACAAGTTTACACTTAGGAATTCCACACAGAAACCATATATTGACCCAGCCTGTTTTTCATTATCCATGCAAACTCCTCTAACTCTTGGGACTGAGGAAAAGAAAAAAAATTGAGCTTTTGGTGTTGCTGGTACTGTAGGGTGCTTCTCTTTAGTCTAAATACAAGAGTGATTTAGAAAAAATAATATTATTATATAGACTTCATTGAAATTAGTGCCTTCAGGAATTAGGTCAAGAAAGCTTTGTTTCAAGTACCAAGTTGTTTTCTATGTAAAGTTGATTTCACTTTTAAAAAATGGATATCAGTGTAAAATAGTTTTTAAAAATATAGTGAGTGAAATGAGTTGTTGAAGCATATAATTTTAACTATATCTCTAAAGCCAGGACACATGTAGATTATTCACATCATTCAAATGTTTTATTTGACAGAACCATTTAGTTTTTTAGAAGGATTAATAGAAAGACCTCTCTGTCCATGTATTTCTGATTTCAATATAAACACTGTTCACATCTTTATTTATCACCATTCTTCAATTTTTCCTATGATACTTGCAAAATAATATTACACTCTGATCTATATGTCATTATTATGAGTTATGTGTAAAACTAATAACATCCTATTAGCTCATTGTTTCCTTAGAGCCTGGGAAAGCCACCCTTGTGATTGCTGACCTGGCAGTGCAAGTCCCTGTGCTACAGCTAAAGTTGTCTATTGCTTGGAAGCAAGTTGTATAATAAAAACTACGAGAGAGGGAGAGAGAGAGAGAGAGAGAGAGAGAGAGAGAGAGAGAGAGAGAGAGAGAACAGATATTTTTGATAATCAACAGTATTTTGTGTTCATCTTAAGCAGTAACAAGAGATAATGTGGCCAGTCACCGACACAGCAACATTAATGTAAAAAATGTTTTACTAGTTCAAACTAAGCATTCGTTCACATTCTCGTGCAGTTTACCAAAAAGCAAACATTTTGATTGCTCACTGTTAAACTCAGTTAACATTTCAGAGCTGACGCCAAGCCTTTCCCCAACTGTTGCTTGCTGAAGATTGTCTGGATATATTGTAATAAATTAAGAGTGGTCAAACAGACAAGTTTTGTACTACATTAAAGGCAATGCCCGGATTTGCATATTTTACCCATCTTCTGAGGTATTAACTGTCACTGAATTCTTTCAAAATGCTTGATAAGGAAATGTTTTCTGCATATTTAGTAACATTATATGAAAATTATTCAAAAACGTACAGTTTGATTTAAATTTTAAAAGAACCTATGGGGCTGAACAGATGGCTCGGTGCTTAAAACCACTAACTGCAGTTGCCAAACAGAAGCATCAGCTCATAGACTTCTGTATGTCTTCTTCTACAGGACTTCACCCTTTTTCTTATTTATGTGGCTCCTTCATATGAGTAATAGACTTACATACACTCATCCACACAAGTACTTATACATAAAATGAAAATAAATAGTTTTAGAAAAAAAAAAAAAAAAACAAACAAACCCAGTTCTCAGTTAAACTTAAAATTCCCTGAATTAGGAGAAATATCAAGTGCAGGAATATTTTAAACATCATTTTAATAACATGTAGTCCAGTAGCTAAAAAATATGTTTTTACAAATACTTGGAATTTTGCAAAAGAATACCCAGCAACCTTCTCTTGGGATTTACAATCTGGACATAGATTCTCACATGCTGGAGGAGGCCCATCTGGCTCGTTGCACATTTTCATTTCAGATGTGCAGCGTCAGTGGGGAGCTCTGGTTGGAGATGCCCTCTGTCTTTAATAAACAAATATATTCTAGCAATGATTTAAACATTTTCTGTAGATTGTACTCTAGTTAGTAGTGTACGACCTTACCTCTAGTTTCCCACAGTGGGAGAGAAATGGCCAGTTGGTAAAACTCTGATGTAGTTTTTTTCCCTTAAACCATTTTATGAGCCAGAGTATTTTTTCCTTTACTACCTTGAATTGACATTTTGTGTAATTTTATATAAAATTTGAAGCCATGTGCTACTTTTAATTTTATTTTGAAACTGTAATTTCAATGTTTCTACCTTCCTTTTTTGCCCTCCAAACTCTTCCATACATCCCTCCCTACTCTCTTTCAAATTCATAATCTCCCTTTTCACTAATTGCCATCATGCGCATATAACCATATAAATACACATTCATAGTACTAAATACAGCATGGTCAGTCAGATATGAGTTTTTGGACCGAACCGTTTGGCACTGGTGTGCTTTTATGAACTGCAGAAGACTACTTCTTCTACCATCTGCTTTCCTCAAGTGACAGACAGTTCATTGTGTAGTGTTGAGGCTATGTGAGATTTTTTTTTTTCCTCTTCATTTGGGCATGCTCCTTGCTGTCATTATTCAACTCACGTTTGGAAAGTCATGTCGAGGAGTCTTTTCTAGATGTAGCTTCTGGTGTTATTAGGAAACACAATTTCACAACAGACTCTCAGGTCACCTGACTCTCAACAAGGTTTGTAGGCACTCTTCCTCAATGTTCCCCTGAGCATTGGAGCAGATCATTTTGGAGATGTATCCGTTGGGACTGGCGTCCATAAATCTGATTTTTTTTGGTTGTGGATTTGTGTAGTGTTCTCTGTTACAAAAAGAAGTTTCCTTGATGAAGAGCATTGAAGGCCATTATTCTTATAGATTTTAAGGAAATCCATTCATCCAAGTAATAACTTTATAAACTATATGCTACACTACAGCACTGAGGATATAAATGATACGACTACATTTGTTAACTTTGTAAATATAAATTTTGGGTTTGTGATTATATTTTTGGATAGTTAAATCAATAATGTAACACAGATGACCTTTGGATCACAAATTATGACAACTAATATTTAAAGATATCATAAAAACCATAAAATATAAATATCATTTGAACTTATAGGAACCATGAATTATTAAAATATACTATGATAAATTATGATTCATTACACTAATTCTTAAACATTAAAATTATAAGTTTTGTTGTTTAATTTGCTGAGATTTAATTCTGTTTTTTTGTTGTTGCTGGGAAAAAATTAACTATGAGCAATGATTTATATTGCTTCCTTTTATTATCCAGTGTATGAGCACTGTGTGTCAACATGAGCTGAAATACATTTGTATACAAATACCTAAAGCCTGTTATCAACCCAAGATGCTTTTATCTGGAAGTCAATTAAATAAACAGAGTGGATACCAAATTTGCTTATTTGTTTGCAGTTGTAATTTAGAACAGTTATTATATTGTGGGCAATTTCAAGCACAGTGACAAGGAAAAATATAATGTTAGCAGATATTTGAAATGTGCTTTTCCTGAGAACTAGATGATGTAGGTCAATGGTTAAATTTTTCTAGAGCTACAAACACTAACTGGGGAGAAATAACAACTGTTTACAATTTTGATATCGTACTGTTGCATACGTATATGATTGGTTCTTCACACAAAAAGATAAAATAAAAACATGGCATGTGTCATTCCTGTATAATATTATCACTTGGTATATTTCATTTGATAAACAAGCAATTTTGGTAGAAAAATAAGTCATGGACACCTACTAACTCTTCATTTGGGTTTTTTCTTCAGTCTATTGTTTCATTTTGTTCTCTTTTGTCTAACATTAACTACTTTTTTAACCTTTCTTATTGTGTGCGATCTAAATTTTTGCATATTCTGTAAGTGACATTAAAAGCACTGTATCCCTAGTTAAACATTAAATGTCATAATATCTGTGCTTATTAAGAACACTTACATGTAAGTGAGAAAAATTGAAATCTGAGATGATCATTTTATTTAGTCAACTGATAAGTTGGTTTCTTTTTAACCTGCTAAGGAACTGAGTTTTAAGCATTCATATTATTCTTTGAGTTTTCAAGTTTATCTGTCATTATTCCTCAGCCTTTGTACACTTAAAATGACCTCACTTCAAATGTATTAAAATAGTATGCAGAATATATGATTCTTATATTGTTAAAATTCTTAAGATTCTTATAACTTAAAATAATAAATACTGTATTAAAATATGTAATTAATTTTATTTTGGTTACAAAGAAAATCTCCTCTTCCCCAATTGTAAATCAAACTTCATATTTTGCCATTCATGAGTGCCAACATAGTCTTAAGTAAGTTTGTAAAGCAAGTAAAGTGTACCATCTTGAACAATGGTTTGTGTACGGAAGTGATGCCTTTTTAAAGTGCTAATAAAGTTTTATATGTAAAAGAATTCGAGAAACATTCTATTATATCCTGAGATTTATAAACACTGTCATACATGTCTAAGTATGTCTTTTTCTAAAGACATAATCTGATGTCAGTTCTCAGAGTGGATGTGTACGTAGCTACAAGACAGTGAGTGCTTACTGTTTTCAAACACATTAGTTCTGATCTTACACTGAATGTGTAATTTGGTGTCCTCTAATTATGCTTAATTTTTAGTAATTTCATCAAAGAAAACTTTGCATTTCCATCATTGGTTATACTACTTGTCATACTTCTGACAAAAATTTTATTGAAAAAGAAATTGGTTTATCTATCTCTCAGATTTAGACAAATAATCCTACCTCAATTTACAATTATATCATAATTAACAAAATCACTTTTATGTGATTTCATCAATGGCGTTTATTAAATTGTACAATGGTATTCACAAAAATACATATAATCTCTTATTTACTCATAAGACGATATCATTTAACTCAGATCATCTTTATAAAGCCACTAACTCCAAATTTATATACTTCAGTCTCCATTATGAAGCAATTCTGACTATATCTAGATTATCAAAACCCTAAGTCTGTCAACCTCATATATCCATATTATAAAGCAATAAGACAGAATTTATGTTTTCCTTATAGCATTTTACAAGGCTTGACATTGTATTATATTTTTATGCTTACTAATTATTATTATGCATTGAGTTGTTTAAAACGTACTGAAGAGTAGTTTAGTTTGATCTTCACTTTAGCAAGAAAACAAACAAACAAACAAACTGGTCAACATTTCAAATTAATTATGGTTCATAGTGACAAATCCCAGAAATTGTAGGTGATATCTATTGCCAGAAGTAAACGTGACATATAAAGTAACTTGATTGACACTGTCAGAGTTTCACAAGAGTCAGTTTGTGTGTATGTCATGTTTTGTTCAGTACCTGGCTGATTGCTGGAGATTTAGCTCTTGTGGTTGGCAAGGCACAGTGGCCAACAATGGACTCTTGATTTACAATGCTATTTCTACAGTTCAAAATGATAACTGATGTCAAAATAGAGCCACTTTGGGCCAAACTTACCAATCTACTACAGAGACTGTGCTTAGGAAAATATATTTCAATTCTTTACCATGAAAGCATGTGACAGATGAGAAGAACAGAAATTGTTTTTTCTTTTTGGTTGTGTCTCTATATGTGATAAGTAATCAGCATAATTGTTAGATGAAGAATAAGTAATTAATATGACATTCATACTGGAAAGGAAATTTTCATTTTAGAACTATATGGTACTAGTCCCACAAATTACCTTTAAAAAAAGAATCATAAATAGAGTGCCCCTTCAATTATATGTAAAGAGCTCAGTTCATATGACAAAGGACTTGTGACCTTTCATGAGACTTGTGGTTTAAGAACCCATCTTTTTCTTTTTTTTAATCAAAAAAGTTTATTAAGGAGTTACAATTTCTATGTCATATAGAGGTTGTCTTCCAGTCTTATGGAAATGGTACCTTTTCCTAAGCTCCCTGTACTTAGAACTATGTCATCTAAATCAGTTAGTTGTTAAGATTGTCATGTAATTAATATCTGTTCTTAAAGTTAAATATTAATACAGCACTTGACAGTTTTCAGACATGCAGTGTGAAATGGCAGTCATGCTGATTTTATTAATAATTAAAGCTACATGAGCTTGGAGTTTAAACACTCTGCACAGTTTACTTCAGAAGCTAAATCAAGTCTATTCTAGGAGCTGTCATGTATTCCCCATATCCCCACAGGCAAAGCAGAAGCAGGCAATAAAATCCTCCTAACATTCTCCAAGTGTTACATTGTTCATGAACTATGATTCAAAATTCACACTCAAAGCTCTGAGTGAATTATAGTACCAGTTATTTCTTGCTATCATAGTTATTGTTTTATAAAAAGATAATTCTAACAGTAAAATATATGCATATACTTGCTCAAATAAAGGACTGGAAAAATAATATTTTATGATATACTTTTACATGTTATTTACATCTTATTTCTTTAAGAGTGGGTGAAGTCTTTGTTCTGGTTTACTGGCTAACACTTGGGATGATATAAAATTTGTACCTACACTTATAGACAAGGTCACTTGATTTTTTTGTTCAGGTTCCACGCTGCCTGTTTCTTATTTTTTATTTTATTTTATTTTTTATTTTTTTGAGACAGGGTTTCTCTGTATAGCCCTGGCTGTCCTGGAACTCACTTTGTAGACCAGGCTGGCCTTGAACTCAGAAACCCACCTGTCTCTGCCTCCCAAGTGCTGGGATTAAAGGCGTGTGCCACCAAGCCCAGCCTGCTGCCTGTTTCTTAAACACATTGTGCTCAATACACACAGGTCACTGTGTAAGCAAACTAAAATGCATAGAAAGTGTATTCCTTTTTAAAAATGTACAGTGCTATGAGGCTTTGCATGATTACCCATTCACTGTTGCTGCCTTGAATCTAGCTGACAGATTCAATCAAAAGACATAATAAATCTAGGGTCCATCTGTGAAGAGTACCCCAAGTCAATACAGCTTGGAGTTAATTCTAAATAAAAAGAAAGCTACTTTTATTGAGGAAAAGTTGGCAGAATAATTAAACTGGACTAATACAATGATACCTCAACTAGGCTGGGCTTGATGAAAGAATTTAGAACTCAGACCCTCATCTGAGTCAAATGAACTGTTGCCTCTTCTTTGAATTCAAAGTATTGAGTATATTAAGTCAGAATCAGAGTATATTGACTCAGTATTTGTGTTTGGTATATATATATATATATATATATATATATATATATATATGTCATCCAACATCAGACTCTGTTAGTAGTAACCGGAAGACAATTTGTCCAAGGTTTTGAAGTTGACATTGATTTTGAATAATCATATTTTATTTTATGTCACAATATAATATAATTTTAGGTCATTAACATGACTTACATATGGAATATCATGAAATATAAACCCGAATATTCTTGTATAGTGCTCCACACCTTTTTCTCATCTCAGATATACTCAGAATCACATACATATAAAAACTATATAGGATCACACACAAGAAACATGACTTTTAGATGTTGAAAAGCACTAAAAGATGCCAGGAGCCAATTTGCATTTGCTGGAAATCACATGCAAGTGCTTTCTGGAAATAACCACACATCTGAACTTACATCTTAGACCCTGGATACTTGATAAGATTTCTAGTTTTGAAAATTACTTATTTCCTTCGACTGTAATTTATTTTAGAGATTTTTCTGTTTTTATAGCTTTGTCAGTTCCACGAAATAAGGTTTGGGGTAAAATCTTTTGTTAATTATGATATAGTTGTAAATTGACGGGTGACAGCTAAACCTCCCATCACTCAAGTCCAAGTGGAATACAGCCTGAAACATTGAAAAACAATGCCCCTTTACTGAGTATCACTGACTCTTACATGAAGCAAGTGATAGGAAGTGATATGCAATTATGATCGCCACTTTCAACAAATGTGTGGAACAGCCCTTGGTTCAGTGCCACATCTCACACCATGATGTGTACTCCTGGGTTCTGATGTTTTTCAGATTGTGCATAGCAGGCAAATGCCAGAATCTGGTCAGTTTATCTAAGCATATTCTTTCCTTCTGGTTTGCTACTTTCTTTTACCTTATCTGAAATTATTGTGTATCATGGCAGTGTTTTTAGTTAATCCAGGTACCATCTAAGCAAAGATAGAATCATTTTTTTATGCCCTGAGCCTAACACCTAATCTATTTATTTCACATTTGAATTTCGATAGATCACAGAATAAGTGGTAGGTAGTTCTGTTCATTACGTAGGTGGTGAATTTATAATTCTTGATACGCACATATGACATAAGATTCCCACCCTCTGCCCCCACATGCTCAGGCTTCACTTCCTATTCTTGAAAAAGAAAAGAAGAAGAAAAATAAATTACAGAAAGGTACATCTTCCTAAATAAAGAGTACACTTTCTTCTTCTAAATTTAATATGTGCTCCTACACCCTTAAATAGACTTCCCCGAGTTACTAGAAAGGACAGTTCTTACTGTCATCTACAGTTTTGGGGGCTTCGTTTGGAACTTGATACATCCTCCAAAGAACAAGTGCGACGGGAAAAGCTATCTCCTACCTTAGCAGAAGCTTATCACCTTAGGATAGAGTTTGAATGAAAGCATTGATGAGAATGAGAATGAAAATCAGCAACAACAACAGCAACAAGATCGGCAGCATCAGTGACAACAGCATCAGCATCAGCAACAACAGCATCAGCATCAGCAACTCTAAGAATCTGGCGAGCCTTTGCTTTCTGGGGACTGGCTTGGTGAACAGCGCAGAGAAGGGAAATGATGTTAAAAAGCAAGGGAATTTACTGTTCCAACATGTTGGGGTTGCCCTGCACATGGAGAAAGAGAGTGGCCACCCTCAGCCCATTCAGCAACTCTTTATACATTTCTCAAGGCAGCAGCCATTAGGCACAATGTGATTGGCAGAACAGTGTGACTTTTAAACTGATTGGTCTATAGGGATGAGGTAGGTGGTTGGTCCTTCCTTCCTGTGTTCTGAGGAATGTAATTAGCCCCTCCCTTCCAGAGGGGAGGAGTGCTTATGACCTTTTCCTTCCAAGAGAGGAGGGGTCCTGTGGAATTTTCTAAAGTTCCTGAGCTGACCTCTTCACAACAATAACACCAACAACAGCAAGAACAATAAGAGTCACAACAACAACCAAAAGAGAAAAAGAGTAACAGTCTTGTACTTGGAATGCTAAGCTCCTATTTTTTTGGTTAGAGAGCTTTATTTAAGCTTGACCCCATTAAATGGGATAAGAATTCTTTGCACATAGATCCTCATGAATATCCGCTCTATTTATATTAATGAGACTCACTCAGAATATCTATTGCTGAATGTTTAATTCTGTCAGCATTTTAGGTTAAAAATGGGTGAAACTGTTTAAGGAGAAAAAACAGTCACTATTCATTTTTCACTGTGGTACACTTTCAGAATCTTTTGAATTAAAGTTTGATCTTAAATATTTAATGATAATATACAGGCTTTATACTTGCATACTATTGTTTATTGGCCCTAAATTAAGCATAACATATTCTATTATCAAATACTTTACCTTCACTTTTAGCACCTTCTTGTAACAAAATAAACTCTGTGTGTGTGTGTGTGTGTGTGTGTGTGTGTGTGTGTGTGTGTATGAGAGAGAGAGAGAGAGAGAGAGAGAGAGAGAGAGAGAGAGAGAGGTGAATCTCTGAACTGCAGTTTCTCAGATATAGAAAAGAAAGTTTTATGGTTACATACAATGAAAAATGTAATAGACACTTGTAAGTGCATGGAAGTAAAGTGTTGCTACAGACTGAAAAGATGCAAGTGCATGGTGCCTGGTTGTCAATATGATTAATGTATCTTTGTGGTCCCTTTTGGGACAAACTTCTGTAAATAGGGCAGATTCTTCTGATCACCTGCTCTATGTAATTATGAATGGAATATTTCAAATAGAGAGTTAACAGAACTATAAATAGAATCGTGTTCCAATGAATTTGTGTGTCTTGTTTATTAGCATAGATGGGAAAGCAAAATTTAGCATGTCCCGAGCCTATTCAATTCTTCATAAAATTCATTTCAAAAGTTAATTCTGTCTACAGTAAGGCTGTGTGCAGTCATAAGCAAACTTCTTAAAGAAAAAAAGGCCATTGTAGCAATTATGTATTAGAAAGCCTATGAATTGCTACTTCTAAAGTTTATATCGTGATTAATGAATAAAAACTTCCATGAAAAGTGTACCTTAAACACAAAGTTCATTATGAATATTGTCTATGAAAACATTCTTCATTCTTTAAAACCTTTTCTAATAATTTTTTTTCACATTTTGCTTTTCCTAGTAACTAAATGTATAGGGTTTTGATATGATTCTTATTTTAATATAGATTAAACTAAAAGTATTTAACTCCATGCTTAAGAATAAGTTAAAAGTGGTGAAACTCTTATTTGTTGAATATGTATGTTAGAAATTTTATATTTAGGATATTGGCTTACTATTTGTGCCTAGTGCACACACACACACACACACACAACGTACAAAGACATGTCAACTGAGGCCATAAAGATTTAACTCTATTAGTAATAACCAAGAGACAATTTGCGCCAGGTTTTAAAGTCTACATTTAGTCTGAATAATTATAGTTTATGTCAAGACATAAATTCAAATATCATTAATTTGGAGCAAGGTTCAATATCATGAAACATAAACTCTGATTTTAACTCTATAAAATATTTATTTGAAATATTATACACTGATGATTTAAGAAATAATTTCTGTCCTTGAACATCTCCATGGCCATGCCTACTGTCACTCCACATGGGTAATTAGAAATGAGAGACATGCAGATAAATGGAATTCATAGTGCTTCAAGTAAAGCTCTTCAGTGAGATTCCATTTTCCTCACTACAAAACCATTCCTGGAGCTGCCAACCTCTAACAACATGTGACAGGATTGAGTTTAACCTTCCCTTTCTTTTCCTGCTAGTTTCTGGTGAGGGTTATTATTGAATGAGGAAAAAAAAAAGAAAGAACTAGAACAAAAGGCTGGCAACATTTCAGAGTTAATATGCCAAGTGCTCTTTGACCAAATTACTTCTAGAAAAAAAAAGTGAAAGAAATAACTGTCACTCAAAAGTTCTTTCCTCTTCCTGTGTTAGATCACAAGGTAACACCTAGCAAGGCAGCAAATGACTCTGGGTTAATCCACAGTCATTTATCCATCCATTCTTCTATTTATTCTCCTGTTATTTTGTAGTGAATGTTCAACAGCATGCAAGAGATAAAAGATTTAAACATGGGTTTCTTTGTCATTGAATAAAAAGAACAAACCTACCAGAAATACAAAAATGTAAAGTGCTGATAGGAAAAAAAAAAAGAACAGATATGAAGAAAAATATGTGCACAGAGTGATAAGAATTCAATCCATCCTTTTGTTATCTCACTAAGTGGCCACAACCTAAGGAATTAAACAGATTCATAGCACTGTGTTCTGATTGGTGGTTCTCAACCTTGCTAATCTGAGACACTTGAAAAAATTTCTCATCTTGTGGTGACCCCCCCCCCCCAAAATAAAATTTTTACTTCTAGCTCCTTCTCTAATTCTGAGTAACACTAAGATTTTCTAAACTTGGAAAATATTTCATAAAAGATATCACATAGCATTTATAGGTTTAGGGATTCATTTCACTTAGAATAATTCTCTGGAGAATAATTGATGATTATAGCACAATATACTTTATTGATGAGTAGAAATTTGTCTTAAATTTTGTTTTATGTTTGCAGGCAAAGGTCATCCAAGCGTATGTTGTTCTTTCCCATTGTAATAAAGCTTGTATAAATGTTTGTGCATTTGATTGTTTGCATGCGTTTGTGTAGGGGTGTGTGTGTGTGTGTGTGTGTATCCATGTGTGTTTATATACACATGCTTGAGGAGCTGAGAGAATAGTTCTTTCTTCCACATTTACATGAGTTATAAAGATAAAACCCAGGGTTTTGAGGCTTGTAGAACAAGAACCTTTATTTTCCAAGTCTCATTAAACCCCAAACATGACATTTCCGCATTCAGCAGAAGTTCCATATTAAACTATTTAAGGGACTCCTTCTTTTCTAGACTAGTGATACTTACTTACATTTCTGCTAGCAATGCATGAGCAGAACATGCAGGATTTATGTGACTTAATTTATTCAAGGCTGAAAGTGAAGTTACAGACAGAGCATTTGCCTGAAATATTTCATTCCCTAGATCCAATTGCGACACTACAAACATCACAGGTAACTTAAAGTATCTTACAACTATATGAGTTTATCTGATGCCTCGTGACATGGATGTAGAGAGTATATCTTGTGTATTGTATGGATGTATACAATTGTACACCTGTCAATTAAAAAGCCTCTGGCCTATGGATTACAGAGAAAATAGAAGATTGGACATCTGGGGGCAGAAAGAATTCTGGGATAGAGACAGGTATAGGAGGAGCTGCTGGAAAGGCAACTGTGTGAGAAGGGCACATGGTACCGGAGCACAGGTAAACAGCACTGTGGCAAAGTGTAGAGTAAAATAATTAAGTTATTATAGTGTTGGTCTAGTCAGAGTAGAACCTAGCAATATGGCTAAGGTATTTGTAAAAATATTTTTGAATCTGAGTATTACTTCTAGGAGCATGGGGCTAGAAGGAAAAACCAGGAAATAATTTCAACACACTGTAATCTTTTCTTGTGCTTATTTGCTACCTGTATATTCTTTGTAGCATATCTCTGTTCTTGTCTTTATTCTGTAAAATATTTATTAATTTCCATTGATGAGTTTGAGTCAACGTTATAAAAGTTTTGCAAAGTGTGGTGTTCATGGCTGATGCATTTTAATATTCAGCCCTTCAGATATATCATGCCAGTGTTTTAGGAGTCCTATAGCCACTCTGACATATAGTGCTGTCGTGTATTTGATGAACTATTTTATTTTTGGCTAATTTCAACATGAGTGTTGATATGTTGTCTTTTAGCAATATGTATAGGCATTGGTCTTTTTGTATGTACTAATTGGGTTTCAATTGGCATTTTGGACTCACCAATCAATGTGTTTCATCAAATTTGGTGAATTTATTTGTATATATTCAAGTATTATAGGTTTTCTTTTATTCTGTTTAAGAGCCTATTACGTACACACACACACACACACACACACACACACACACACACAAAACATGTATATTTCTGTGTGTGTGCGCGTGTGTGTGTACGTAATGGTGTTTATTTTATAGTGCATTATTTATATTAAATTGTTGTTTATTTTTCTCCAAATTTGACATTTTCCTCAAATTATGTATTCCAACAGTTATATAATTAAGTTCTTGTTAACTCTTGGATATTGATCTAAAATATAATTGTAATATATTTATTTATTCTTACTGATATTGTAATATATTTATTTATTCTTACTGTAAGTATTTTATATTTGGCCATAATAATGTTTGTCAAAACAACTTTCTACCTACATCCTTAAGTACATGGGGAAATCCTGAATTTAAAAGATTCTAAATTTAGTATGTACTCCTTCTCAAAGGAATATATACCAGTATATATCTACCTTTGGTGTTATAGACTATTCCCTGATTCCAGAAGATTTTACAACACCTGATTCTATGTATGCGTGTCTCTGTGTTTGTAAAATTATACTAAGTCGCTCCAACCAGTCAAAAAGGAATGGAAAAACTATTAATATTAATGGTATCCTAAAGAGCATATACACTATGGAAAACCATAACAAATTTTGGATGAGGGCTGAGGAGTAAAGTTGTGTAATGGGCAAACTATTAGTTATGAAACAAACATCAAAAATTGAGGCCAAGACATTCATATACTTGCTATGACCCAGCATACTTTCTTTGTTATATATATAAAAAAAAATCCTGATTGTTCATATAATGAAAAGTACAAGTCAAATAGTATCTAAGCTGTATTAGCAGACTTATGTGCTATTTAACATTATGTATCTTATATTCATAACCAGAATTTGATGGTGAAACCCATTGTTTTGATAAGCAGAAAAAAGGTAGATCTTTTGCTATGAATCATAAAATCAACTACACAGTTATTTACTGCCATTATTCCTATTTGTGGTTTTTTTTCCCAAGCAAGAGGTTTTATAATGATTAATGGAGTGCTCAGAATGACAAGGAAAAGTATAACCAGAAGACAGAGCCATGAAGAATAAATGAAGAGATTTCTCTCTGTTGTAGCAATTCTGGTAATATTGTAAATGCTTTATGATTTCCTAGAGTTTTATTATTCATTTAAATGTTATTTTTACAATAAATAATCATTTATTGTAAAAAATTGGTAAAATCTATAGAAATGACTATGCATATCATTATGCCTTATTGTAAATAAAATAGTTTAACATTAAATCTGTATTTTGCTAGATATCAAATTATAAGCAGTGGGCTTGGGAATAGCTCAAGGAGGTAGAGCTATTTCTGCACAAGCATGAGGGCTTGAGGTGTATTTCCAGAACCCAGTAAATGCTGCGAGGGCAGATAGTCCATCCTATAATTCTAGCCTTGGGAGCTATAGAAAACAGAACCCAGAGCAAGGTAGGCAGCAAAACATGCTGCATTGAGAAGCTCTGGGTTTACCAAAGGGATCATGGCTCAAAATATTAGGTAGTACAGCAATCAAGGATTATTCTCAAGAGCCAAGGACATCCTAAATAAACACATGCATTCAAACACACACACACACACACACACACACACACACACACACACACACACTCCCCTGAAAGAGTGAGACAGAGAAATAGAAACAAAGAAGTCTGCCTGCACACACATATGTTCCATATATGACAGCATGCATATACAGATGGTGTATGTGTACAGATGCATGCAAGGGAAAAAAACACAGGCATCGACAATAAGATTTGGAATTACAATTGTACAGATATTAAACATATCTGTAACTTGCATGTCCCAGTTTTTATTAACCAGTTTTTTTCCCTCATTTAGAAATATATGTGTGTGTGTGTGTGTGTGTGTGTGTGTGTGTGTGTGTGTGTGTGGTTGTTGTTGTTGTTGTTATTTGGGTCAGGAACAAAAACAAAAAATATAATTCAGTAGAAAAGATTTGAAATGGGCCTACAATTCTTTCATATTTTCTTTTATCTCAAGCAGAAAAGTGTTGAAACTCTGAAAATACTACTGTCCCTATGGGCATGCAACTGCAGAATGCACAGCCCTCTGACAGTAGAAAGCTCTTTTTCTAAGGATTTTCATTAATCCTTCTGTGGCCTGGGGATGGGGGACTGAGTCTCTGTTATGACTCTATAATCACTTAAACATGAATAAGCTCACAGCCTTAATGTGCTTGTTTCCCAACCAAAAAAAAAAAAAATGAGATGGAACTTTGTGTGAAATAGCCACTGATTACAGAAACATGACTAATGTGGAATTTGCAATTGATTTATGGGTGCCATTGTCATGACCTAGGCTATAAAGTATAATATTATCTAGTGAAAAATGAGGGCATAGCAAACAGCAGAGGACAGACACATCATATCTTTTTAGATACATTTCATAGACTGGATGTAACATCCAGGGTTGCAAATGGCTTACAAAAATCTTTTTGATGTTGTTGGCAAGATAGCAAGAAAATAATTGTATTTATTTTGCCTGATACAGTAAGCACACCACAGGTTAATCCACTTTCTTTTCTCATTGAATTGAATCATACATATAATAGCTTTTTTCTTTTTCATATTACTTTGAAAAAAAGTTTCTCTAAGGAACTTACATTGTTTATATGGTTTAGGGTATGATAGTATTTAGATTAGTGGAAACAATTGTGCCACTTTTGAATTTCATACACTATTGAGAATATGCACATGTGGATAATACAAATATTTCTTTCTCACTTTAGTGATTGTCAGAGAGCAACACTTTACAGTAATGATGTTGTAACTTGGGTATATGTGTTTCTATGAAGTCTTGAGAAATGTCCTTTTGGAGCATAAAATCTCCACAATAAATATGTTTTCCATCATTTTAATTTTTTGTTACCATACAGAGCACTGGTTGCACTTTAGTGTTTTCATACATAAAATTATATCTCATGCTTATTCAGCTTCTATTGCCTTACCCCCGTGTTCCTTTTCTGCTTCTCACCGGCATCACTTGCTTCACAAATAGTCTCATCTGCTTTCATCTTGTATGTTGTATTATTCTCAGTCTCTAATGAAATTTAGACCATTTTCTATTCTCCGTCTCTCTCTGTCTCTCTCTGTCTCTCTCTCCCTCTCTTTCTCTCTCACTCCTCTTGTCCCTCACCATCCCATATTTCTGGATCCCTCTCTTTTTTAGTCCCTCACTCGATGCCCCCATGTCTAGATCAAGCATCTTAGAGAAAGGATCACATGCTTGTCTTTCTGAGTCTGCCTTACTGCATTCGACATAGCAGTCTTCAGTTCTGTTCATTTTTCTGTGAATGTCAATGTGTTATTCTTTAGATCTGAATAATAATTCATTACATATCTGTGCTGTGTTTCTCCCATCCATTAATTTGTAAGGAGTATCTAGGTTAGTTCCGCAACTTCCCGGAAGTGAGTAGTGTCAAAATAAACATGGGTGGGAAGTACTCTTTACATTATGGTGGCTAAGAGTACGCTGTTTATGTTTCTAATAGTGGAACAGCTAATTCCTATGGACATGCTTAGTCTTTTGTGGCACCTCCATGCTGATTTCCACAGTGGCTGCAGTAGCTCACAATGACATCAGCAATTAATATGTTCTTCCATTTTAAGTACATATATAACTGAGATTTGAGACATTTTAAGAAAAATATGAACTTGGTTACATAAACTTGTATAATAATACAACAAAGATAATTTGTTCTTGATAACAAGTGTTTGGTTATCTCTTGGCATCATGTACTAGAAACCATATGCTTTAAAGCTGCAGTTAGAAGATAGCCTCTTAGATGATTTTACTATCACATTGAACTAAATCAGAGTTCTAAAATCCTATTTGACTTAGCTGCTACTTGTGAAATTATAACCAATTGAACAAAGTTCCTGAAAATGTGATAATATGCACCATAGATAATGGGTTACTTTTTAAGAGTGCTGATTAGATCATTTAAGATGTTACTCAGTTTATTAATTTGTTAATTTTAGACATTCTTACTAACTTAGCTCATTTTTGTCTTCTAAAATTACTATTGACAAGTTAATATGCTCTAATTTGCTTTCATTAATAAGATTTTATTTTAAGTAAAAATCTCAGGTTTTGAACATTATAATATTCATGAAATATTTACCATTAATACATTAAACTCTTTAATATTTATTTTAAAACTGGAATAATTTCATGTATTATGTTTAATTTTTAATTTTAGATTTTGTATTATATTTATCATATAATTTCATTAAGATTTAGGTTTCTTGATCAAATCATAAACTTCCTTATATGCATTAATTTTCTTTATGACACTTCAAAGTTCAGAGCAACAAGGTTTTGTACATGGTAGATAAGCAAACTATACTACTGAATGATTTCTTCAGCCCAGCCCACAGATATATAAAAGTTTCTTCCTAGACTGAGGGAAGGGAGGTCCAGTGACCTGCCCAACTTGGTATCCATTTCAAGGGAGGACTCCAAGGCCTGACACTATTACTGATGTTATGGTGTGCTTACAGATAGAAGAATAGCATGGCATTCCTCCAAGAGACCCAACAAGCAGCTGACTGAGACAGAAGCAGATAATTCACCCACCTAATGGACTGATGTAATCGAACCCTGTGGTTGAATTAGGAAAAGGCTAGAAGTTGAGGAGGAGGGCGAGTGACCCCATAGGAATACCAACAGTCTCAACTCATCTGGACCACTGAGATCTCTCAGACACTGAGCCATCAACTAGGCAGCTCATACACTAGCTGCTGGTATGAGGCCCTGATATATATACAGTAGGAGACTGCCTGGGCTGTCCTCAGTGAGATAAGATGCAAGTAACTCTCAAGAGACTTGAGGCCCAGGGATTGGGGAGGCCTGGTAGGGTGGGGTGTAGGGTGGGGTGAGTCTAGGTGGGGACATTCTCTTAGAGACAGAGGGAGGAGGAATGGCATGAGGAACTGTTGAGGGATGACTGGGGTGGGGATAACAACTGGACAGTAAAATTGTTAAAGATAAATAATTAAAAGAAAAAAATGCTGTTTCTTATTTTGGTATTTTATTAGATATTTTCTTTATTTATTTCAAATGTCATTCCCTTTTCCTAGTCCCCACACTGGAAACTCCCTATCCCATCCCCCTTCCCCTGCTCACCAACCAACCCACTCTTGCTTCCCTGTTCTGGCATTTTCCTACACTGGGGCATCGAGCCTTCTCAGAACCAAGGACCTCTCCTTCCATTGATGTCCAACAAATCTATCCTTGGCTACATGTGCAACTGGAGCAATGGGTCCCTCCATGTGTAGTCTTTGGTTGGTGGTCTAGTCCCTGTGAGCTCTGGGATATTGGTTCGTTCATATTGTTCTTCCTATGGGACTACAAGTTCCTTCAGCTCCTTGGAACTTTCTGTAGCTCCTCCATTGTGGAGATTGTGCTCAATCCAATGGTTGGCTGAGAGAATCCACCTCTGTATTTTTCAGGCACTGTTAGAAACTCTCAAGAGACAGCTGTATCATCCTCTTGTCAGCAAGCACTTGTCAGCATCCACAATAGTGTCTGGGTTTGGTGACTGTATATGGGATGGATCTCAGTCATCAAGGAAATGCAAATTAAAACAACCCTGAAATTCCACCTCATAGCAGTTAGAATGGCTAAGATCAAAAACTCATGTGACAGCAGATGCTGGTGAGGATGTGGAGAAAAAGAAATACTCCCCATTGCTGGTGGGATTGCAAGCTGTTACAACCACTCTGGAGTACTACTCAGCTATTAAAAACAATGTCTTCACGAAATTCTTAGGCAAATGCATGGAACTAGAAAATATCGTGTCTCTAGCTCCATATGTAGTAGAAGATGGCCTAGTCGGTCATCATTGGGAAGAGAGGCCCCTTTGTACTGCAATCTTTATATGCCCCAATACAGGGGAACGCCGGGGCCAAGAAGTGGGAGTGGGTGGACAGGGAAGCAGTGAGGGGGAGGGGGAGGGGACCTTCGGAATAGCATTTGAAATGTAAATTAAGAAAATATCTAATTAAAAAATTGGAAAAAAAAAAAGAANTTCAACCCTATAGGTGGAAGAATAACCATGAACTAACTAGTACCCCCTGGGCTCGTGTCTCTAGCTGCATATATAGAAGAGGATGGCCTAGTTGGCCATCAATGGGAAGAGAGGCCCCTTGGTTATGCAGTCTTTATATGCCCCAATACAGGGGAACGCCGGGGCCAAGGGGTGGGAGAGGGTGGGTAGGGGAGCAGGGTCGGGAGGGGGGAGAATATAGGGAACTTTCTGGATAACACTTGAAATGTAAATGAAGAAAATATCTAATAAAAGTTGAAAAAAAATGTCTTCACGAAATTCTTAGGCAAATGCATGGAACTAGAAAATATCGTGTCTCTAGCTCCATATGTAGTAGAAGATGGCCTAGTCGGTCATCATTGGGAAGAGAGGCCCCTTTGTACTGCAATTTTTATATGCCCCAATACAGGGGAACGCCAGGGCCAAGAAGTGGGAGTGGGTAGACAGGGAAGCAGGGATGGGGAGGGGGAGGGGACCTTCGGAATAGGATTTGAAATGTAAATTAAGAAAATATCTAATAAAAAAATTGGAAAAAAAAAAGAAAAGAAAATATCATCCTGAGGGAGGTAACCCAATCACAAAAGAACACACCTGATATGCACTCACTGATAAGTGGATATTAGCCCAGAAGCTTTGAATACCCAAGATACAATTCAAGGACTACATGAAGCTCAAGAAAAATGAAAACAAAAGTGTTGGATCCTTCGGTACTTCTTAGGAGGAACAAAATACCCATGGGAGGAGATACAGAGACAAAGTGTGGAGCAGAGACTGAAGGAAAGGCTATCCAGAGACTGCCCTACCTGTAGATCCATCCCATATAGTCTCTAAACTCAGACCCTATTGTGGATGTCAACCGGAAAGTTCCTTCTTGTAAATAATTTCTGTTACAAACTTCTCCAGAGGAGCTTTTGTATTTATAACTTCTTTCTTTTCTACTTAGCTAATAAATTATAAATAAAGAATAATTTCTAAATAAAGCATTGAAATTGAGATGGAGTAAAAATGAAATTCTCCTTGGTCATTCACATGTATTATATTCAATTTCTTATGAAAATTGTTATACAAGCTTCAAAGGCCTTTCGAAAATGATTTTATTTATATGATGAACTAAGTCTGAGCTCATTAATATTTGTTTCAAGCAACTCAAACTTCTACTGGCTGAAAGATTATCTTTCGCCACTCACATATCACTTCAGTAAAAGACAAGACTTGTATTCAAGTTATTTTATTAGACTTTGAACATTTTATCATAATTATTTTACCAAAGAACTGGAATTATTTAGAGAGATTAATATCGTGAAACAGAAATTCTGTGTTATATATTTTTATCTAAACTTTTTTTCTTAGAGTTTCTACATAACCAAAAATATTTCTTTTCCCTGATAAAGTGCTAAGAGTCAGGAAACTTATAAAGTTTTGGGGCTATAGTTACATAATTCTAATTCTATCATTAACACTCACACTTAATATTTTATAAAAAAAGAAAATGCCTGATTCTTTAAGCATTGAAATGTTTCATTTTTCATTGGTAAGTTATGTCAGGTGAATCTATATGTGCTTTGTTTTAGTGCTCTGTTAACACTAAAAATTTAATCATTAAGACTGGAATAATGGCTCAACATTAAAAAACTTGTTCCTTTTGTAAAGTACCTGGGCTTCATTGTCAGCACGCACAGGGTGGTTCACAGTCTCCTGTAGCTTAAGTTTCAAAGGCTCTAAAAATCTCTTCTGATCTCTTTCAATACCAAAAGTACACATGTTGAACAAAGAGTCCTGTAGATAATCACACAGATAAGTGAAATGCATAAATCTAGAAAAAATAAATAAATAAAATGGCTCATGTAAAAACAGAGTCACTGATATAAATCAAAATTACCATCTTATATAATTTGACAGTTACTAATATGATTTGCTTATGCTCTGTTTACTTATTTACAAAAAAGTGCATGTCTGTGATTGTGCTAAATGCATAATGGAGTGTGGGGCATGGATTAAAATTATGCTACATCTGTTTTCTTCATCTCCTATGGAAGTATTGAGCTCTCTATACATACAAGGATTATGAATGAAATGAAATGTTCTTTAAAGAAATAGGAGCCAAGAAAAAGATTCCTTCTGTTTGACTCTTTGTAGTTTGAGCGTTAGGGTATGTCATTGTGAGTGCCTACTGATTTGAGATTGAGATGTTTTTATGCATTAAGCATCTTATTTTCCCAATGAGAAATGAGTTTTCATCAATTGCAACACATTGAGTAGCAACAAATATGAAAAAAAAAAAATCACAATAGCCTGATACCTCACCATGCTAGGTAGTTTTATGTCATCTTGACACAGCTAGAGTCAGCAGAGAGGACGGCACTTCCAGTGGGAAAATATCTCCATAGATAAGTTTCTAGGTAAGATTGTAACGAATTTTCTTAACTCATGATTGACAGAGGAGGGCCCAGCCTATTTTGGGCAATGTTATCCCAGGACTGGTGTTCCTGGATTCTATAAGAAGGCTCAGCGAGCTAGGAAAGCAAGACAGGAAGCAACAGTCCTATATGACCTCTGTACCAGCTGCCACCTCTGAACTCCTATCCTGTTTAAAATCCACCCTGACTTTCTACAGTGATAGCCTATGATGTAGAAGTGTAAGCCAAATAGAAACTTTCTTCCCCAATTTGCTTTTGGTAGGGGTGTTTTATCAATAGAAACCCTAACTAAGATAAAAACTGTTCTAGAGTTCGACAAAATTGTATATGTATGTTGCTTATTCTTCTAGTATTTGTCTAGTTCATCTCTAGAATAAATGTTTTTGACTGAATGCCATAGGTTACATGAATATGTAGACAAACTGACTAGTTTTCTATCTATCAAAACAGAAAAAGATATTTCAAAATATTTTATTAATTCCTCTCTCATTCCGTACAAGCTTTAATCATGTTTACCATCCCTCCATAAGGGGTCATACTGTCCACCTTCGCTCTTCTCACTCATCTTTGTTCTTTTCCCCACATCAAAGCTAATTTGTGCTGCCCAGATATCCTTGGAGTTGGATACTTTTTGGTTTTGCTTTCTACTAGATGGTCATAGACTTATCAGGGGCTACATTATTTAGTCAAAATCCACTCTTCTTCTCTTAAATTCCAACAGTTGCCAATAAGTCCATTGCTAGTTGTAAGAATGTGCCTGTCTTTGCTTCTCTGTGCTGGGATTTTCTTTTCTTGGGCTTCCGCAAGGCTTAAGCATGATGCCATGGAAGTTGTATGTTCATATACTCAGTTGTCCTGCTGAGTCCAGCAGGTACTTTTCTAGTAGTCATCCACCTTCTCTGGATCCTATACTCTATCTGCTTCCATAAGCTTTGAACTTTAGAAGGAGGGATGCAGTATATTTTTTCCCTATACTATTATAATGTGGATAAACTTCTAATTACTTTTCTCACCTACAAGAAGCAATTTATTTATGTCAACATTTAAAAGTATTTAACCTAATTTTACTCACTTTAAGATAACAGGATATATATCAATATACATATATACATACTTATATACATGTGTATAAATGTATATACATGAAGCAATGAAACAAAGAATCATGAATTAAGACATAAATCATTATAATAAACAAGATACAAACAAGGGCAAAGCCCAAAATATTTTGTTGCAGGGTTGACATGTCAAACTAGGAAAATAAAAACTCTATTCTGAAACATAAATCACCCAGTAATTATAAATGAAAGTAATGTATTTTAGAGAGATGTGGAAGTACATTTGAGACTGACTGGTTAACAGTGGGAATGCACGTGACATCCAGATTTTAATACCCATTCACTCTGCTCTTACTACATGTCCTGGATTCATGGGAGATATTACCCTTTTTAATAAATCTCAAATCTCATGGTCTCAGATTATCATTAAACTGAATAGAACATACTACACTTACTTATTATACTAGAACTTACTTATTGAACTTACTTATTGAAAAGAGAAAATGGCATTTAATTAATACTGAATAAATCTCAAAGGACAAAAATTAAATAGTTAAAAATATGACATCATGAACAACATACCTAAAGTAAACTATAAATTGTAACTGACCAAATGTAATGTCGGTGAAACATTATCAAACTGGCTAAAAATAGCCAAAATAGGCAAAACTAGAATCATAAAAAAATGAGAATAATTGTAACATTAGAATATATTTAAATAAATCTTTAGAATTTTAATAAAAATTACTGGTGTTAGGCTAGCAAGACTGCTAAATGGAAAAAGTGCATTTATCAAGATTGTAGACATGTACTTGATTTCAAGATTACTCATGATGGAAGAAGAGAGCTGACTCCTGAGCCTTTTCCTCTGACATCCACACATATACTGTGGTATGCAAATTCATGAGAGCATGAATACACACAGATAAATAAATATTTAAAAAATTAAACAATTTCTTTCTCAAATCTTCTAAATTCATAGATTTTGTAATTTGAACCTATAAAATATGGATAATTTACAGGAAAGAAACCTTAAATATTTTTACCAGAACATAAATCCTAAAGTCAGTGATCTTTCAGTTATGAATTATTTCTAATTAATAGAGCTTTTGGATTAGGGAGGGATATATAAATGAATGTTTGACATTAATTTTTTCACTACAGAATCTGAGATTGCATCAGCACTTGAACAGACATGCCTCACTTCTAACACATTTGCTTCTGAGTTATAGCATACACAGAAAGAAAATGTTTTTCCAATTTTTTATTAGATATTTCCTTCATTTACAATTCAAATGCTATCCCAAAAGTCCCTTATAGCCTCCCCCCGCCCTGCTCCCCAACACACCCACTTCTGCTTCCTGGCCCTGGTATTCCCCTGTATTGGGGCATATAATCTTTGTAAGACCAAAGGCCTCTCCTCCCAATGATGGCTGATTAGGCCATCTCCTGCTACATATGTAGCTAGAGACACAAGCTCAGAAGGTACTGCTTAGTTCATATTGCATTCCTCCTATAGGGTTTATTATGAGTGGATGGTAACTAAAATCACTAGCATGGTTTCTTGAAGTAGTAACTTGTGCAGTAGACTGAGGTGTTCCCCAAGCCACCCTCAGATAAAAGGGACATGGATGTCTTGGCAGTCAGGTTGACCTGCAGAGACAAAGACTCCAACAGGTACTGTGTTGATGTGTGCTTGAAAATGTCCTTTACTGTTTTTGGTCTTCAGATAGTCCGTATTTGAAATGGTTAGTAATCTAATCTTTAGGCCCTTTCTACTATTTTTAAACATTGAATATTAACACTTTTAACTGGTCACAGTAGATAGTTTCAGTTCTCCATTTGGTTTGCAGAGCTGTTATGCCAGAGACTGGATTCTAGGTTATATATTTAGAGATCAGAATACTTGGGACTAAAATTGAATTGCAAGGCATGATTTTCTTCTGAAAAAAAAAAAAAAAAAAAAAAAGACAGTCTAGCATCTTGATTCAGAAGTTGACTATGAAGTTTCTTTAGCACTCTTAACTTGCAATTGATTTGTTCCTTGATACAGACAACAACAAAAAAAAGGTAACTAGAAATATAATAATGAATACAGAACTGGATGATTGATAACCCTGATAGCATTAAGGTCAGAATCAATTCTGTTCACACAATGCTCTTAGTATGGATTTGGGAACACGACCTAAAGGAAGATTATAGCCTAAGCTCTGTGTCCTGAGTATTCTCAAGTATTAATGGATAAAGAAGTAATAACATGTGCTAGTGGATTGGAAAGGAAAGCCATGTAGAAGCAGAAGGGATATCTAGCTCTCAAGGCAAGAAGCTTAGAAGGGCACTCTGGGGGGTCTGGTTGGATATTATTGTTGATCCTATGGGGTTGCAAACCTCTTCAGCTCCTTCAGTCCTTCATCAGCCCTCCCTTGGAGACCCTGTGCTCAGTCTAATGGTTGGCTGCAAGCATCCACCTCTGTATTTGTTAGGCTCTGACAGAGCCTCTCAGGAGACCAGTCATATCAAGCTCCTGTCATCAAGCAAGGCTCCTGTCAGCAAGCACTTCTTGGCATCCACAAAAGTGTCTGGGTTTGGTGTCTGTCTATGGGATGGATCCCTCAGGTGGGGCAGTCTCTGGATGGCCTTTCCTTCAGTCTCTGCTCCATACTCCACACTCTGTCTCTGTAAACTACCAATCATGGAGCCACTCATGGCTCCAGCCGCATGTGTAGCAGAGGATGGCATTTTCAGGCATCAATGGGAGGAGAGGCCCTTGGTCCTGTGAAGGCTCTATAGATGCTTCAGTGTAGAGGAATGCCAGGGTGGAGAGGCAGGAGCATGTGGGTAGGTAAGGGAGCACCCTCATAGAAGCAAGGGAAGGAGGGATGGGTCAGGGGGTGTGCTGAGGGGAAACAGGGAAAAAGTATAACATTTGAAATGTAAATAAAGAAATTATCCATGAAACGAAAAAAGAAAAGAAAAGAGAGAGAGAGGAAAAAAAAAGCTTAGAAGGTCAGCGGCAGCAGATGGAAGGACGGCATTTCTTACAGTTTTGGGAGAAAAAAGAATAGTGTGTGACACATGGGAATCATTGAATCAGTTCCCTGAGTGTGGCTGATATGGGAGGTGTGTCCAGGTGTGAAGGAGGAATGTAAAGGTCCAGGAGTTTTCAGTACCTGAGAAATCTGTATGTATCCGTGAGAGATGCCATGCCAACCTGAGCTCTCTGTATAACCAGGACTTAAATTAAGACAAACACATAAGAAACAAACAGGAAAAAAAAGACGCAAAAAAGAGCCTGGACTTCGAGTATACACCATAGAAAATTAACTGAACTGCAGAGGCCACCCCTTGTCCATCTGATTAACATTCAGCATCCAGCTCTTCCAAAATTCACAGACTTTTCACTGCAAACAACAGAAAAATCAGAGTGCTTCTCTGAACTTCAGAATCGTAGGCTATCCAGAAAAACTGAAAAGACAGTGTTTTCCATATCTTTCACAAAAATTACTGTAGTCTCCTTGATAAGTCTTTGTTAAAAGTAACTGGAAATATATGTAGCCCTTTCCTGAGTTATTGTTGAAGGATATTTCTTTTTTTTTCTTTAATTTATTTTATCGGTTTGTTTCTTCATCATATCTATTTCTATGAACAGCAAGATAATTTCTTTATGCTAAGAAAAATAAAACTATCAACAAACCAATGGTATTATCTCAAATTTAACCTAAAACATATAAAATATTTTTCTCATTCTTTAATGTATTTAAGTGGGGACTGATGGAAATATGTCTACAGTCCTTGATTGGAATTTATCTATTTATTTATTTATTTATTTATTACAATGTTTAACATCTTTCTGTTTGGTCCTTTAGCATATTTTATGAGACTTCAGTATTATTCTTGAAAGTATATATAAATACATATTACCAGAACAGATTTTAAATACTTTATTTCCATTAACTGAAATGATTTAGAGTACCAGCATATTAATGCACATGCTTTCAAATTGGCACCTGGAGGAAGAAGCATGCAGCTGTCCTGTCAAATGATGCTTAGCTTGCATATTTAGCATTTGTTCTTCGCTTGAAAGGGCCGTGACTGCCTTGGTTTATAATGTTGGAGGACCCTGATATTTTGCATTAATTTATTTCATAACCTTATCTTTCTGGGTCTTGTAGCAATATATGATATAAAAGCAAGTCTTCTATAAGCATCTGAAAGTGAATGATTAAAAACTCTGTTTTTCTTGTTAGGTTATCATAAAGTAAGATAAATATTTATGCAATATTATTTTGATTTTTCTTTTGCTGATCAATGTTATATTCCCTTTAGTAATATAAAATACACATATTCAATTGACCTTATGGTAAATTGATTTTTTTTTTTACTTTTTGTTCATTATTATTTCACTTTAAATATCAATTATGATATGAAGGAGTGATCTACATTAAAAGAGTGACAAATTGCTCATGAAAAGAATATATAAGCAAGTTATTGTTAGAATGACCAATTAGCTGAGATAAAATTAGTAGCAAAGTTGATATTCCTTTCAAAGAGAAAAAAACGTGATCAGAATGAAAGGTCTTAGCCCTTGGATAACACAAACATGTGGAAGTTGTTGTCATGATGAGATGTTTGCGTGTTTCTCTTGTGAATTTGAGTCACTCAGCAGTTTTCTCTCATTAGCACCTCTTACACGTGTCTGTCTAATGGCAACTAGAAGTTTTAGGTAGGCAATCTGAAGTGTGAGATTTATTTCCATGAATTGACTCTACATTTTCCACATCCTTGCCAATGGAACAGAATGAAAAGAAAATGCTAGGCTTAATTTCACATCTACAGAAATTGATTTCTTTGAGTTTCTTTTGTTATCATACACAATGTCTAAATCACCTCCATTTCTTGAAATCAGTATTACCCATTGTTTGCTATGTCTTTCAAGTATATTAAAAACTTAGTTTTAAAGAGTATAAATATGTAAGTAATTATATACACCTTTAGTAGTTTCTGGACAACTTTAAAAAATTTCTTTAACTTAACTCTTATCAAGCAGTGAATGTCTATAGTGTGCTATTATGGAATATGATACCTTAAGATTCTCTAAATGCTTTAGTGGGAATAAGATTTGTAAATCTTATTTGCTCAAATTATGTGCGATTTATATAAAGAGTATTTATTATTATCATAAATAGTATATACATTTAGAATGTTAGGATGGTTGTAAATAGAAAGTACACCAATATAAATCTCTCATTCCATTTTTGACCCAATTAATATGCAAAATGATAAGAATAAACCCAGTCAAATATATAGATTTTATCTCTAATTTATATCATTCTCTCAGTTATGGATAAATCAATTAACACCTGTTAAGCTTTCAAATTAGTGCATTATTTTTTTTCTGAATAGGCAACTCAGTGAATTAGAAATCTATTACTCATTTTGAACTAATAGATTTTCTTTCAAATTTTATTATATTCATGTGTCCTCTGCAACTTTAAAATATTAAATAAATGACTATGCTCTCAAATGCAAAATCTTCCTTTTGTGTGTGTTTACACTTTATTCTCATTTTCTCTTGTAAAATTATTCACTTTTCCAGTTAAACTTTATTTTCCTTGTTAGTTTGAGACTACTTTAAAAATACCTCATGGAGTTAAATCATAGGAAGAAAAGTTAAATCTTAGTTTGCAGTTTTAAAGGATTTGCTCTTTAATCAATTGGGCCCCACTGCTGTTAGCCCTGGGGTGATTCAGAGAAGCTGGCAGGAGTGCATGGCAGGGAAAAACTGCTTCCCCTTACAGAGCACAGGAGAGAGGGAAAGGGACCAGGTCCTTACATCCCGAATAAAATGAATTCATAATCTCTTTTTGTTACCTCAACTCCTACCTTTTCACCTCTTTGTTTACTGTATTTAATAATCTTCCTTTCTCTCTGCACCTTCTAAATCTGCCATCAGCAGTGAAAACAAACAGACAAATTAAAATAAGACAAACCAAACCAAACCAAACAAAAAGCCACACTGCTTTAAAGAAAAAGAAGGGAAGGAAGGAAAGGAAAGGAAAGGAAAGGAAAGGGAAAAGAAAAGAAAAAAAGAAAAGAGAAGAGAAGAGAAGAGAAGAGAAGAGAAGAGAAGAGAAGAAAAGAAAAGAAAAGAAAAGAAAAGAAAAGAAAAGAAAAGAAAAGAAAAGAAAAGAAAAGAAAAGTCTGTTTTGTGTTAGCCAATTACTCTTGGGCATGAGGCCTACCTCCCCTTGGAATGTGACACTCCATTGAAGAACAGAGGCTTTCCCTTTCCCAGCAGGTATTACTTGCAAGTAGCTTCTTAGTATGTGAGGGTGTTCATAACCACTTCCTCTTCTCACTGTTTGGATTTTGTCTGGATTAATGGTGTACAGATCTTATGCGTATCCTCAGTTTCTGTGAGTTTATATGTGTGTCCCCCTAGTGTGCAAGGAAGTTGTTTCCTTAACGTCATCTACTACCTCTGGCTCTTTTCTTATTTCTGCCTTCTCTTCTTCATAGCCTTGAGAGAAATAAATAAATAAATAAATAAATGATAAGCAACGATAATAACAACAACATCCTATTTAGGACCAAATTGCTTCCTTTAAGCACGTTGTTCAGTTGCGGATCTCTCCTTTCACTGCCATCTACTGTGAGGGATTGGTGGTCCCCTCATCTATAGGAACATCAATATATCAGTTAGTCATTTTTTTTATTGCCATGTAACTGTTCATTGTGCCAACATCTCCCAAACAGTTCTGTGGGCTAGGATCAAATTTTCAGCCCATAGACAATTTAGATACTACCTAAACCATAATTTAATCTTATTTATAGACTCACTGTTGTGTTTTACAAAAAGATAGAGAAACCAGAGATAGGTTTGGTGTAGTAAGGTATGGGTATGGGGAAAGGGGATGCCTCCGTGGGTCCTTGCTGAGGTATCCTTTGCCCCTGAGGGACCAGCCCCAGGACAGTTTAGTATAGACTAGAGTTTATTCTGGAGGGGAGTTGAGAGAAAGGCAGAGAGAGAGGAGAGTGGGAGATGGAGGGAGGGGGAGAGGGAGAGAAATTAGAGGAGTAGAGGCAGGCCATGAGCTCTTGGAAAGAGAAAGAGGGAGGGGAATGGGAAGAAAGGGGGAGCAGGAGAAAGAGGTTATAGCAAGAGAGTGAGGAGGGGGCTAGCAGACCCTTTTATAGTGAGCCAGGAACACCTGGCTGTTGCCAGGTAACTGTGGCATGGAGCCTAGACTAAATGCCCACCCTTATCTTTGTCCATTTTCCTTACTTTTCTTTACTATACACATAGCTATTTCTATTTTTTTTTATTTTCAAAGTATACATTTTTTTTTTTTATCTTTAGTCATTTCATTCCTATTTTTTCCACTATTGGGTAATTTCTGATGACACACTTAACACTTGGATGTGTAGAGACATCGGTAGTGGGAGAGTAATGCTTAGTATGCACAGGACTGCAGATTGAATCCCTAACATGAAATTCAAAAAAAATAAAAAATAAAAAAATAAAAATGTTTTGTGAGTCTCTTCTCCCCCAAGCTCTTTATATGACTTATTTCAATATGAATAAACATATATTTCTTTGCATAAATTAGTTTTATGGCTTTTTATGATTTTTCTCTGTTTCATCTGAGTTTCCAATTTTTTTTCACATCTTTCTATTTTATCTTATACAGTGGGAAGAGATTGGTGAAGTTGATGAGAATTATGCTCCCATTCACACATATCAAGTGTGCAAAGTTATGGAACAGAATCAGAATAATTGGTTGTTGACCAGTTGGATCTCTAACGAAGGTGCTTCCAGAATCTTTATTGAACTCAAGTTTACTCTAAGGGACTGCAACAGCCTTCCTGGAGGACTGGGGACTTGTAAGGAGACGTTTAACATGTATTATTTTGAATCAGATGACGAGAATGGGAGAAGTATCAAAGAGAACCAATACATCAAGATTGATACCATTGCTGCAGATGAGAGCTTCACAGAACTTGATCTCGGCGACCGTGTCATGAAACTGAATACCGAGGTCAGAGATGTCGGACCTCTGAGCAAAAAGGGATTTTATCTTGCTTTCCAAGATGTCGGGGCTTGCATTGCTCTGGTTTCTGTCCGGGTCTACTATAAAAAGTGTCCCTCTGTAGTAAGACACTTGGCTATCTTCCCTGACACTATCACTGGAGCAGATTCTTCACAGTTGCTAGAGGTGTCTGGCTCCTGCGTCAACCATTCTGTGACAGATGATCCTCCCAAGATGCATTGCAGTGCTGAAGGGGAGTGGCTGGTTCCCATCGGGAAATGCATGTGCAAGGCGGGATATGAAGAGAAAAATGGTACCTGCCAAGGTAAGCCTTTGCCTGTTCAATTGTGAGGGTCTTGCAATTCTCTTGGATCATGTATATGTGTTTCTGCCCGTGATTAGAAGGGATACTTTTATGGAGAGTATTTTCCTTCCGGTTTGATTTCTTCTCTGAATCTCAAAATTTCCAAGCAATGATGAAAGATTTAATGCACGATTTTACTGACGATACATAATTAATGCTCAGAGAGTCTCTGATTCTCCATATGATGTTTCATAATCACCTTATCTTGAAAAGTTTTCTTTTGAATGGCACAGCCAATAGCCTGGCATCATCCATTGTAGGATTGTCCGTCTACTTCTCTGGTTTTTCTCTCATGAAGTTGTTTTCTATCCTTGTTTTGCTGTACAAAATGTAAATGCAAAAATCTTGTCCTGGCATGCTTTTAACGGCCATTTAAAAGTTCTTCACAAGTAGGTTTAGAAATACGAACTTCTCAGAGGGGGGAAAAATGTCTTCTCACAAGACTTAGCTTACTATGTTGTTTACATATGGTTGCAATTAGATGCTTGCTTTTCAAAATTTATAGATCAATTTTAAATGCATAATAACCAGTGCCCCATGAAAATAAGTGTTCAGAGACAGAGCCAATACAGAAAGGTCATTTCAAAGCAATTTGCACTTGGAGAGTTTTTTTTCTTTCTGCTTTAATTTTTCTTTTAAATTGAAACTTGATCATGCATGCTTCCTCATCCATTTGAAAACGCTCTCACTTTGCCTCCAGTGTGGTAAGTTGCCCTTTCAGACTTGGATATTTATCAATGGCTTTTTGAAAGAAGATAGTACTTCATGCCAAAGAGAACAGTGGATGAGGAAGAAAGCATATTTTTTTTCCTTTGAAAATGTGTGCTCTCATGATGTCTTAATTTTAACAACAAGGGGTTCATGTTACTGACTGAGGAGAGAACCCAACGCTGAACACAGCCTTCTGTCTCTGTGATAGCTATTCTTGATTCCTAAGGTCCTTTTATGTGTACTAACCAATCTAGTTTGCTCGAGCTTGACTTTAGATTCATTAAAAATCTAGAGAGACAAAAGAGTATCATTTACTTGGCAATCTCAATGAGGCTGGTTTATTAATTCTCTCAAAAACTCTCGCATGTACTAACATTTCCTTTTTCAGTATCAGCTCCTATTTTCTTACTTTTACATTATTACTGATAATTAATTGTATAGTTATATTTCAATGTAAATTCTTGATATACATATACACAGAAATACACACATATATACTTAGAAACATTGTCAAGTGATGATATTGTGTTTTGATTTCTAAGTTTTGGAGTACTGAAACAGTTCATTTGATTAGATTTATGTAATTGATTTAATACTTTGCTTTTTGTTTTTGAACAGTTACATTTGTTTATGGTGAGGTCATATGTAATTATATGATAAAAACATCAATTAAATTAATATTGACTGTAGTTCATTATGAAATATTATAGGTAAAAAGTTTATAAGTAATTTTTTAACTGTTTATTTTTAAGGCAACAATCTCCTGATCTTTTAAGTTATTTTATGGGGCAGGTAGAGGCTAAACTAGACCACTACAAAATTGGTTTTCATTCCAAATAACAGATGGTATAAGAAGCCCCTGAACCCTTAGAGGGTGAAATTTGAATGTTGAGATGAAAATATTCTATTGGCACTTATCATTGAACGTGTCATATCTCAAGGGAGTGGGGCTTCTGTATGAATGTCTGCTAGTGTGAGAAGTTAACATTTATTATTATTTAGCCTCATACTCTACATAATTGAGTAGATAGCACAGTGAGTGAGATCCAGATGAACTGCAAAAGTCGTGTTTAAAAACTCCTCCATATTAATATGGTGTAATAGTTGAGCACTGGCTACCTGAGTTCATTTCCCAACACTCAAAAGGCAGTTAGCAATTGTTTTTAGCTTCTGTTGCAGGAAATCCAACATGATCATCTGACCTCTTTGAACACCAAGAATGTATGTAGTACACAGAAATAATAGAGGCAAAACACTCATGCTGAACAATAATAATTAAAGAAAATAAATGAATGCATCTAAATTCTTGAGTTTGTCTCACTGCTGAAGCAGGGGAGCAATGTCTTCAGGGTTTGCAATGTGGCCGACTGTATAAGTCAGTATATTGTATACAGAGATGTCCATATGAATAATGCCTCTTTTAAACATTTTCAGTTACTTTATTTTTTTTTTTTAATGTGTGAGTATTTACCTTTAAATATGTCTCTCTGTACCATGAGCATGCCTGGTGCCCACGGAAGAAGGAAGAGAGCATCAGGTACTGCAATAGGAATTTAAGACCATTGTGAGCTGCCATGTAGGTGATGGGAATGAAACCTCATTTGTATGCAAAATGCTTTTAGCTGCTGAAACATTTTTCTTGCTCCAGTCAATTGTTTTTAATAGTATAAGATATTTTTATCAATTTTAGTAGAGATTAAACATATTGATTTTATAAATTACCCATCTTATTGACTAATCTCTCAAAAAAATTGAGAGTTTGCTTTGGGGCCTTAAATGCTCTCATACATTCTGGAAAAAATTATATAGATAGTGCATATGTGTGAAGGAACAGCAGAAATGCCATTGGACTTAAATTATACCACTGTGACCTGCGCTACTGAAATTGTAAGTTGAAAATGATGTTTCAGATAATATTATCGGCCACAAGTCTCTGACTGATTCAGACATTTTCTTCCCAAATACCTATCCAAACCATCAAAAATTTCCCTAGAAATTACCACTCAGTTATCTCTCCTCTAGAATCATTCACTCTCTTCTATTTCCTTCTCCAATTAAAGTTAGATATTATTGGAACTATGTTGTAAATTATAATGCATGGCTTTATGCATAGTTTTGACTTAAAAGCCTGTGAATGTAGCATCTATAAAGAAATAAAAAAAAACTTCCTGTTTTACACATGTGTCTCTTCTCCCCCTCTGAATTTTAAAATTCAGTAGTGAGCATTATAAGAATTTTATTTGTTTTTAACCTTAAAATCCTGTCTTAGGGTTTTATGCTTCGATGAGACATCATGATCCAAAGCAACCTTCCTTGGGAAGGAAAGGATTTCTTTGCTGATTCTTTCACATCATTGTCCATCCTGGAAGGAAGTCAGGACAAGAACTCAAGCAGGTCAGCATCCAGTATAGCAGGGCAAATGCAGAGGCCATGACGGAGTTGCTGCTTATTAGCTTGCTCTTCGTGGCTTGCTTAGTCTTCTCTTTAAGAGGACCACCAACCACAACAGGCTAAGCTCATTAATGGATCCACTAACAGTCATGGATCATTAATTTAAAAACTGTCCTACCCTCTTGTCCAGTCACAGCCTGATTCCCTGGGGGCCTTTTCACAGTCTCAGCTCCATCCTCTCATATGACTCTAGCTTGTGTCATGTTGACGTAAAACTAGCAAGCACAGATCATGATTAGGTTTGTTCTTATTTTTGACTCTTCTTTGTTCTCTTCTCTACATGCGAAGCATGCACTGTTTGTTCAGTTTTTTCAGAAAGCATTTTACTTGTTTTTTTTATAGTCTTCTTTTACCCCCTTGAATGGTCATCTGTCTCCATCATTCCTAGTTACCTTCTACTCACCCTTCCAGCCTTCAGTCTAGTACTCTTCTGGAGGGATACTATTATTGGTCAGTATTAGGCATGCCTCCCTCTTGTTTACTCACAAAATGCCCTTTCTTAGACTTAGTTAGACTCCTAAGTGTTTACCTAGTTTATAATTTATTATGTCCTCAATGATTCTTTCTCCTTCTACTACACTACTCACGCCTTATGGCAGGAGTGGTATATCTCAAAAGAGTAAGAAAGAAATTGGAAACCAGGAGGAAGGGGAGTAAATTCAACCAAAAGAAAAGAGAATGTAATAAGGTATGCAAAATAACATTTTGCTAATTTATTTTTACATTTCTGTTCTCCTGCAGATTTTTTTCCCTGTCTTAAAATCTTTTAAAAGAATGGTTTCTTAGTCAAGTATTTAGCGGCCAAATTCAATATGCAGAAATAAGTCATTTTCATACTATGAAGTGATTGGTGTTTCATGTATTCAAGACTTTGGAGACCATCTTAGTCAATTTTGTCAAAACACAAAAGTGTCCTATTGAAATATATTTATCAAGTGGCCTTATTACATAATGCCATTTAATTACTTACTTTCACTGCTAACTAAATTAGGTTAAGGTTTAATTAAGGCTATAATTATGTCAAGATGCTGAAATTTGAATACATTTGTTCCAATACATTATCATATATGAATATTAGCAGACTTCTCTGAGTGAAGACATGATAAGCTTAGTCAGTCATCCCTGTATGAACTATCACACCTGTGGGCATGATGGGCTTGATATAAAGATTTCCAGGATTTGAATTTCAGGATTGAGAATGCTGGGCAGTTAATTAACTATATTATCTCACCCTTACTGATAACATAGCATAGGTTCAGAGGCCAAGGCAAGCTAAGCAATGTAAGACCCTTTATCTTCATACAACTAAAAGCTCCTACTGAACTTTCTTTAAGAGAAGTGGATAGCTGTATCTGTAATAATCTCTGTTGAGTCAAACAATAAAATACTCTAGCTTTCATTTTATTAACTTAAAATTTGCTATATATTAGTTTCATAATGCTGAAATACATGCTTCGTTTTTCTCTAATTAACAACTATAAGTATGCAAAATTATTTCTTCGAAACTTTTTGTGTGTCTGTTAGGAAACAAATACTAACTCAAATCCATTTAGCCATGTGTGTTTCTTTACCTGTTATTTATCATTATTTTCATGTTATTTTTTTCCCCTCAGGAGTCATATGATTTTCTTTTTTAGTACAAAATGGTTAGAAAAGGCCCATTTTGGAAGTTTCTGCTTTTTATTGAAATGGATGTGTTTGACAGAAGTAATTGAGTTCACATGAATCAAATGTTGCCTGCTGAGTCCTCCCGTGCTTGTGTTGCTGGCATACTCAGATGCAGAGCAAGACCACTAATCTTCATCACTTGTGAGAGGAATGAAGTGGTAATTTGAAATTAGCCCTACATAATTATGGTTTCACTTCTATTAAATGGGGAAAAGAGATTTAGATTGTGGGTCACTGCCAAAACCAGTTGGAGTGAAGAAGGTATATAGTGCATGCTAAAATACAGGGTAAAGCATGTTGCTCCTCAAGGGCTGTGGAGGAAAAGCTTTTATTAATTGTCCAACTGGGAGATGATTGCGCAGCAAGGAAAAGTGTAGTGAAAATACCCAACTCAGGAAAGAACTTTGATTCAGAAACGGTTCAGATACAGCAGGGAGCAATATGGTGATCATTCATATTTCTGGCTCATATTTATGATTGCACAAAAAACTGGCTGGAAGTAAAGCATATTAGGTGTTCCTGTAATTATGCATTGGGGAGCCTAGTTATTTTTAATTAGGCACATTACCAAAAAAAAATCAAAGAATTTGAACTGTTGGTTCTATTTTACTCAACAATAAGAATGCTATTTATTCAACAATAAGAAACTAATCTTAATTTTAAAATTTCAGCCAATGTTAGGAATTATACAAGTAAAATATGAAAGTGGTTTGTGTGTGTGTGTAACTGTATATGCATGGGTGGATATGTGCATGTGTGTAAGTATGTGTATTCATATGTATGTATGTAGGTGTTTATGAATTTATGCACCTGTGTTTGCAGTAATGTATGTGCTCTATGTATCCATGTTCATGATTGTGTGTGTGTACACATGTGCACACACCCTTCAGATAGAAGGAAACACCATGAACTGGCAAATAACTAGCTCATCCCTTGTGTTTATTTTCCTGTATGACACATAAGGATAGTAAAAATAGATGAGTTTTTGTTCTTTCCACTTAAACTGGGATTTTGGAGAAGTTCTACAATAGTTTTACAGAATAGTGTCCTTGTTTTTTGTTCCCATTCATTCTAAGCCATCTTTTCAACATTGTCATTAATATTTTTAGTCAAATACTTATGAGATGATGGGAGTGAGAATGTGGGACAGAGATGTCAGGGAGGATTTTAGCAGGCACTTTGATCAAACCCAGTGAAAGCCTTAGGAATTCTACACTTCATTTTGAAAGTGAAAAACCACCTCCAGAGATTGGCAAGTACTTAATGTGATATCCCCCCTCACAGTTGAGGCAGGGCTGAGAAGCACTAATCTAAGTCTCCCCAGTGCACATCCATGTCAACAAAACAAATACATACAACTGGAAAAGTGGGAAACATCAATTCAGCTTTAGAGGCATGGTTGATTCTATGGAACAAACAAGGTATGTGTATTAAAAGCTACCTAAATTAACTTGAAAATGGTGAGACAGAGAGTGTGAAAGACAACCATCTAGAAATTTCAGCCCCTGCCTCTGCCTCCTTCAGCAAATCTACAGGGGAACGCCAGGGCCAAGAAGTGGGTGTGGGTGGGTAAGGGAGCAGGGCAGGGGGAGGGTATAGGGAACTTTTGGGATAGCATTTGAAATGTAAATAAAGAAAATAACTAATTTAAAAAAAAAATTTAAGCCCATTGATTCAGAATGCTTGTGTTCAAATTGCTCATTTTATTTCATTGTCTATCTTTTAAAGACAGGAAACTGAATACCTGAATTAATTCCATTTTTCTTTACTTTCTTCTCCTCTTACTGCTTCATAGCAGCTAGACGATAGGCCTTTAACATAGAGTTGAAGATAGTATATTATTTTCTGGACACACTTCCTGTCTATTATTCTTTATTAAAAATAAAGTGTCTTTATTGGAATATACATTTTAATATAAATCTAGAATAGCTCTAGGATTTCTTTAACTTGCATTGTATATAATTATACTTTCTAGAATAACGTACATATAAAAGGATAATATTACATCTCATTTAACTAGGTAAACCAAACTATATAAATATCTACGTGCTTTCTATATAAAAAAAAATACATTTCTAGATTGTCAGCACTGTAAGAAATCCTACATAGTATCACTTCTTCTTTAATCTAATGTTGTTTCCACCAATATATACAGTCTGTGCAATGCTGTTCCTTATGAAGTCTAGGAAGACAGACAACAGCACATGGGTATCACCCTTGAATAGCAGATGTAGATTTTCTGCTGGGTATGGGAAACAGAATATGCTTACTTAGGGTGAACCAACA
>LR750424.1:216801-219978 GCA_902729485.2 Mus minutoides
TAAACATGGACAATGACCTTGTTCTACAAAATACAAATGGGAACAGTTTGACTTAGAAACAGAGTTTAAAGACAATCATATAGTAGAAGTTATGTGGATCTCAGAGTGAGACCAAAGATCAGGAGTCTCAGACTTGTCAGGATATTTTAGCTGAGCTGGTAAGGCAAGAAGAGGAGACGGCACGTCAGTACAGAACTGCTGTGTGCCTGTGCTGTTAAATGTTTTATTCATATCCTCCTTTAAGCATGACAACATCCTGTGAGCCAGTTTCTGGGGCAACTGGAGCTGAGAAAGTTAATTTTAGCAGAATCACACAAACGCGAACGAGGAAGTGGTAGCTAATGTTCGACCCCAGGTGTGTTTGTGTCAGCCGGTATCTTTCTTCCAAATTGTGTATTCCGTATTCAGGTTCTTTTGAGACTCTTATTATGTCATCTGTGTACAAGTCATCTGTGAGCTTAATGTGCTGTCTTGTGTGGGCTGTAATGAAGTACCCATGAGAGAGGTGTCCCAGAAAGAAACAGGAAGGATGTGTAGATCAGGCCCTATTTTCAGATATCACACCAAGAAAGTAGAAATGAAACGTGGAGAATAATTAGTGCGGGGATGGTTAGGCTTGCTAGATTATTCAGGGAGTAAAGGAGTCTACCTCTGTGCCTAAAATCCTGAATTCTGTCCTGAACCCATGTGGTTACAGGAGACACTAATTCTTGCAACTTATCTCTGACTTCCACATGTCTATATCATAACATGCATGCCCACTGCCTGCAAGTTCACAGGCACATGTGCATACACACACATACATGCACACACACATGCACACATACACTCATGCGCATACAACAGATGCAATGTGGTAATGATAGGGAAATGAAATGCTAAGAAAAATAAAGAAATGGGAATGTTAAAGAAGAATATCCAGTAATCATGTTTTTCTGGGCATACAAAACTTCAAGGTTATGGTTCCAGAAATAGGAAAACCTTTATACTTTGCCAGGCTTTCTATGAAAACATCTAAATGAAGACTGAGTTGTATTTTGCATAAGGCCTGAATGCATGCATTGGAGAAAGAATTTGTGTCAGGATGTGGTAAGTTTTCAATACATTTCCAACTTCTGCTTTTGTTCCTTCTTGCATACTAAAGTTTCTTTGTTTTTATTTTTATTTTTTGCTTTGCTTTGCTTTGTTTTTATGTTCCTAATAATTTTTTTTTTTTAATTTGTTTTCTGACATACCAGAGTGACACTTTATTCAAATGCTGTGCTTGCTTTTGCTGTTTCTTTTTTGTTTGGGCATGTGATACATAAATAAGGCAAGAAATGGGCATGGAATCTTTGATGGAATTCAAACGCACATCATTGTTTGTGCCTTGTTGCTGAAAAAAACAAACACATTTGTTTTTCTTATCATTGTAATTGCTTCATTGACATGAAGACAAATAAAAATCATTTTATGAGATTGATACATATATATATATATATGTGTGTGTGTGTGTGTGTGTGTGTGTGTGTGTGTGATTACTAGTGGTTTTATTTATTTGTTTATTTATTTGGTATGTATTTTTTTTTAAATATTGCTTTTTATAACATCGTTTGCTACCACCAATCATCAAGAAGAACATGAAAATTCTTCGAAGTATCTTGGCATAGATTTTGTTTATGTGGGTCCAGGGTATCAGAATTGGTGCTTAAACTCAGAGAAAAACAATTTTTTTAATTTCAAAGTCAATTGAAAGATAACAGAAATAGTTTTCTTCCTGAAACTTGTGTTTGTCCTTGAAAACTCTGAGGTCTTGAAAACACGTAGATCAGGAAGCTCTTCTGGGTTTTTAATTAGCTATCATTTCCCCTTAAAATTTATTTATTTATTTATTTATTTATTTAATGTGAGTACATTGTAGCTGTCTTCAATTGTAGCTGTCTTCAGACACACCAGGAGAGGGCATCAGATCTTACTACAGATGGTTGTGAGCCACCATGTGGCTGCTGGGAATTGAACTCATAACCTCTGGAAGAGCAGTCAGTACTCTTAACTGCTAAGCTATTAAGATTCTCTTAATCTATTCTTCTCTCATTTCTTTACTTAATTCCTAATTTTTTCTCTTACATATTTTAAAAATATTTTCTGTTCTTTCAGATTTTCTGTTCTGATATATATATATATATATATATATATATATATATATATATATATATATAGTTTCTGTAGTTGTTTTGAATTTTGAAGATTGAAGAGACTCTTTGCTCACTCAAAATCAGATAATGGAACTATTGTGATTGTCAATACACAGCTTTGCACACGAATATTTGCTAAATGTTCACAAGATTTTTTTTTTTTTCTGTAAAATAACCCATCCTTCCCAGTTTGGTTAAGAAAAATAATGATAATGTGAGTGATTATAAAACTATCTTTTATTAGCATGAAGTAATTTTCATCTCAGAGACTTTTAACTGAATAAGCTTTCCCTGTCTAGCTCTTTCTGAACTTTGGCTGGCAGGTTCACCTCATCTGTTCTGGTCCAAACTCATCTCTAAGCTGATGGATTCAACCTGGCTTCCCTTGGTGTCTCGAATTGTTCTGCTTGGCCTCAAACCAACTCTGTTCTAATCTTCTGGCTTCTTCTCACTTTCTGTCTAGTTCTATCTTCACTTGTGTCTAACATCCTCTCTCTGTAACCTGTCTCTGAAAACTGACCCTGTAAAAACCGCTTCTGAACTCCATGGAGTGAGCTTGCCCATACCACACTGTACAGTGATACCTATCCACTTACTTATTCAACCAAACCGACTGAATAGAACTCTCTCTTGAGTCCTGGTAGTAAAGGCATGTACTACCATGTCTGGATCCAAGCTTTTCTCTACCTGGCCCTTGCTGTTTGTAGAAGTAGTAAGATGGCTCCATAGATTGAGAGGCTTCTTACCAAGTCTTAGGACGTTAATTTGATTCCTGGGACACATATGCTAGAAACACAGAACCAGTGCCCTATGTTGAAGATATAACAGAGTTTTTTTATGTAAGCACAGAGAAAAAATTAAATATATGTAATATTTATATGTAAATAAATCTATTAAAATTAAAATAAAATCCTGTGTGAGATGAAGATTCTGGCAGCATATAAAAGTTCTACGCAAGTTCAAGCTGAATCAACTCTCATCATGGAGATAAAAAAAAAAAAAA
>LR750424.1:220078-258912 GCA_902729485.2 Mus minutoides
TTTTTTTTTTTTTTTTTTTTTTTTTTTTTTTTTTTTTTTAACCAGGACTCCAGTAACCAGGAGGAAATTTCTTGCTATGGACTGATCCTAGATTTAAGTCAGGTGGTTGGTTAGCCCTGTAATTGCTTTTCCACTATTCCTCCAGTGAGCAGTGGCTGCTTCTAGCCTGAAGATACAGCAGAAGTTAATTGTCCCTGGAAGATATAAAGTCATGTCTTCAGTGACAATGTCCTGATGCCCATGCTCCAGGAAATAACCCTCTTCCATGTTCATTTAAGTAAATGTCATTAAACATGAAGCTCATTGTGAAATACTCAAAAATGACATAAAATTAGGAAATTCGTGGAAAGAAAGAGATCATCTGGGGCAGGATGGGAATAAGAGATGTGTTTTACAAACTGGATGACCTTGTCTGCCTCACAGAGACTTAAAGTCTCAGGGTGAGGGGGATACCAAAGGAGGTCCCCAACTTCTCAAAAGGAAAGTGGAGTGGGAGGGGAGAAGGATTGTGGGAGGGGTGACCAGGAGGCAGGCAGTGAGTAAGATGTAAAGTAAATAAGTAAAATAAATAAATAAATAAATAAATAAATAAATAAATAAATAAACAAACAAATAGAGAGTGCTCTAGGACTGTATATGACCAAAACACATTATGTAAATGCTAAGATATAAATGAATAAGTTAAAAAAATTCCTGGTGCTCATTCTCTGCTTTAAATACACAAAAGGAAAGATACACATGTTTGAGTTGCTTTGTATCTTTGAGCATATATATATATATATATATATATATATATATATATATATATATATCCTTGGACATACATACATAAAACAACAAAATCAGAAAACTTAATATATAAGATATAGTCTAATAAGATAAAAATGCCTAGAGTAAACAGTGTGGGTGGTAAAGATCTGTACTATCACTCTTGAGTTTCCTTTGAGTGGGCTGTCCAGTGCTGGATGTGGCATCTGCCATAAGTGAAGTTTCATTCCCTGTGAGATTTGTTTTTTAAAAAGAGAGAGAAAGAAGGCATGGAGTTGGAACAAGAAGGCGATGGAGAGAAGTAGGGAGACGGTGATGGAGGGGAAACCATGATTACAATATAGCATATAAAAATAATTGTTTTTAATAAAAACAAAAATAGAAGGTAAGAAAGACAAGTAGAAATTTGGCATATATTTACATGAAATACATCCAAAATGATAGTTTGAATATGATAGTAAAAACACTAAAGATCAATACTGCTAAAAGTTATTATCTTTTTCCAGGCAACAGTTTTGTTTGGCATCAAAAAGTTTAGTCAAAAAGTGAAAAGTGCTATGTTTTGAGTGAATGATGACCACTTGCAAATTGTTCTCTTTGTAAATGTGAGGCATATTATGCCTTTTAAAATCATTTTTGTAGTTTAATAGGAAATAAAATTGTAGATAAATAAAAGGCTGAAATGAATTGTGGACATTTACTAAATTAGTTATTTTAAAGTACCATTAAAAGTAATATTTTAGCAAAGTAACACATACTGTGATTAATTAATTAATACTGAACACATTGTGTGTGTAGGCTGCACTTCCTTTCATTGTTCTATGTAAAAATCAATAGCAAACATATCTTGCTTACTTATATTAAAATTAAACTGTATATATTCAGAAGAGTGATAAGCACAGCCACAGGGAAAAGTGCTGGACCACAATCAAATTAGCCCTATTGTTCTACCTTATCTTGCTGGAGTACAAGGTTAATTAGTACCATGGGCTATATGCATTATTCATTACTGCAATCAGGTCTTTATTCTGCTGGGTCTTTATCCAATGGCAAATTGTTGTTCTTCCCATACAGAAAAACCTTGATCAAGTATTGTTATATTTAATTTCACTGTGTTACATCGGTGACATGTATATTAATTCATATATACATGTTCTGAAAGTGGCAGTCCAATCTACAAAAAAAAAAAAAAAAGATGAAAGAATAACGTCATTTAGGACATGAGCTAGAAAGATAATGATGGTCAGTCATTGTTATTTATTATGCTTCTCTTTTCTCACTTCTAATTCATTTTATTTATAAGGAAGAATTTTTTAAACGCTCTCATTAGTGGCAATAATTTCTCTTTAGATATTGTGGACTTTTAAACAATGTTCTTATGATTAATTTCATCTCTCTCTTCTGTTCTCACTTGTTTATAAAACCCTAGTGAAAAGGAATTGTGCTGTTCTTTTTACCCTAGCTTGTATCACTTTTAGACACAACTGTCCGATGAGTTCAATGTATTATTTGAATTTAATAAAGGAAGTTATATATTTGAAAACCAAAATATTTTTATTGGCTAACAATTTAGTAAGAATTTTGTTATGAGAATCAAATAATGAAATGTGTTTTCAAGGGAGTAATTCATTTAATCTCTTCTCATGTAGGAGATAAAATTCATAATAAAGAAAAATAGAGATAATTTTATGAGTGATATAAGTATATCTTCTTACTATTATGTATTCAGAGTTATAAGGTAGTTTTGGACATTCCTGATGATTCATGCCTATAATTCCAGAATTCAGGAAGGTAAGATAGGAAGAGTTATACATATATTCAAGGCTAGTCTGAGCTATACAATAAAATAGTCTTTAAGAAATAATTTTTGAAACCATAGAATGAACCAACCTGAAACAATCCATGCTTATTCCCTTTGATTTCATTCTAGTGAAGACTTCGGTGCCAATGGAGGTGCTGGGTACCTGCTTTTCCTCTGTTATGGCAAACCAGGACCTTCTCACTAACTATGAACTTCCAAGATCAATCCAACACAACAATGGGCTTTCACCTTAGCTTTCCTTCATCTCTAAGGAACCAGAAAATTATTTTCGATGTTTCTGGATACTTTCCCAAACTGAAGGCAAGCTATCAGGAAATTTAAACTTCAGCAAAATATTTCATTTTGCTGCTTTTTAATTAATTTATATATTTCTTGCTGTAAGATTAGAAAAATTTTGAAAACTATATTATTTTAGACCTTCTCTTCCAATCCTACCAAACTGCTAGTTATTTCTGATACTAAAGCAGTAATTTGTAATTTTCTTTTTCAAAGAAATAAATAACTCAAAATATGTTCTGAATAAGCAATGGCTGTTTTTGCTTAGCTGATGCATATTTTCCACGTAGTCTTAAGTACAGATTTTAAAAGGGAAAGTTATGTAAGGTGTATCTAAAAATGCCTGCTCTCCTGACTCAGACTAAAAATATAAATTTAACACTTTGAAAATTAGTCATAGATTGCTTTTTATAAGGAAAATTTTAAATAGACCTAAAGTAACAAATGAATTACTACCTTATATCCTTCTGTGCATACCAGTGATTTCTGTTTACTTATTTTATCCTAAATCAATTCAATAAAATTAACGTACAACTCATATCTGTGATGCTGATGGATAATTCCACCTCTGCATGCTTTATGAAACTATAATGTGAAGGTTTGTGAAATTTCAGTATATAAGTTCCTAAATTACTCAAGCACAGAAAGTTCTAAAATTCCATTTATCATTTCCATCCTCAATTGATTTCATCAAAAATTTAAAATTTCTGCTTGCAACAATTACAATGGAACATGGATCAAACCTCATTGATTTCATGACTTTGTGAAATAAATTGTTTCCTGTTTAGAAAGATTATCATTCAATAGTTAATAGGTCAATGACTTATTAAGTCTTATCCTATATTTAATTTAAGGAAGTAAAATACATTGAAGATATTTCAAAGTCTAATGCAGATTAACTCTGTTGCAAGTTAATATAAATAGAGAAAAACTCCTCCATTGCTGGTGGGATTGCAAGCTGGTACAACCACTCTGGAAATCAGTCTGGCAGTCCCTCAAAAAATTGGACATAGTATTACCTGAAGATCCACCTATACCACTCCTGGGCATAAACCCAAAAGACTCTCCAACATATAACAAGGACACATGCTTCACTATGTTCATACCAACATTATTTATGATTGACAGAAGCTAGAAAGAACCCAGATGTCCCTCAACAGAGGGATGGATACAGAAAATGTGGTACATTTACACAATGGAGATCTACTCAGCTATTAAAAAAAAATAACTTCATGAAATTCTTAGGCAAATGGATCGAACTAGGAAATATCATTCTGAGTGCACTAACCCAATCACAAAAGAACACACACTGTAGGCATTCACTGATAAGTGGATATTAGCCCAAAAGCTAGGAATACCTAAGATACAATTCACAGACCATATGAAGCTCAAGAAGAAAGAAGACCAAAGTGTGGGTGCTTTGGTCCTTCTCAGAAAGAGGAACAAAATACTCATGGGAGCAAATATGGAGACAAAGTCTAGAGCAGAAACTGAAGGAAATGCCATCCAGAGACTGCATCACCTCATGTACAGTCACTAAACCCAGATACTATTGTGGATGTCAAGAAGTGCATGCTGACAAGAGCCTGATATAGTTGTCTCCTGAGATTCTCTGCCAGAGCCTGACAAATACAGAAGTGGATGCTTAAAGCCAACTATTAGACTGAGCTCAGGTCCCCAAAAGAGGAATTAGAGAAAGGACTGAAAGAGCTGATGGGGTTTGCAACCCCATAGAAAGAACAACAATATCAACCGCCCAGACCCCCCAGTGCTCCCAGGGACTAAACTACCAACCAAGGGGTATACATGAAGGAACCCACAGCTCCAGCTGCATATGTAGCAGAGGATGGCCTTGTCAAGCATTAATGGAAGGAGAGGTCATTGGTCCTGTGAAAGCTTGATTTCCCCAGTGTAGGGGAATTCAAGGGTGGGGAGGCAGGAGTTGGTGGTTTGATAGGGGAACACCCTCATAGAAACAGGGGGAGCAGGGATGGGGTAGAGGTTTTTCAGAGAGGACACATGGAAAGGAGATAACGTTTAAAATGTAAGTAAAGAGAATATCCAATTAAAAATATAGATTAGAAATTTTCTTATGTGTTTAAGATAAGAAAATAATAAGAGTCTTGAGGCTGAAGGTTTTAAAGACAAATTACTTTTAGTATATATAAAGGATACAGACCTACAGATTTCATAACACCAGTTGAAATTTCAAAGAACTCATGCTGATGAAGAACCTAGATAGGGAATGGCATTTAATAACTACAACTGTCAGGAAGCAGAGGGCTATGCATGGTCACTTTACTTGATTCTTAGGATTAATCCTTGAAGTAAGACACTGGGTTTGAAATAGCCCTAAAAATAATTTCCCTCTACCCTTCTTAATTAATATTGCACTTCCAGTTATAAAAAGAAGAATTACAAGAGGTTATCTTCATGAATATTTCATAAATACGTATATATACTCAAAGAACTCCTGCCTTACCCACATCTTACATAACTTTCCTGCCCGGACAGCAAAGTTTGGAAGGGAAAAGAGTTACAAGAAAAAGATAGGTAATGATCTTTCCCTAGTCTGTTGAGGGTCTAAGGTTTTCTTCAGTGAAGGTGGACAGAATTCTTCATTTTCTTGAAGAGAGTGGAGGAGGGTGATACTTTTGAAGATTGTCTTCTTGATTTTATGAAGAAAAGAGGAGAGCAAAGAGTTTGGTTTTGGTTCCTGCAATTGCATTCAATTGAGAATAATCCTTATGGCAAGGTGATAAGTTTTATGTAACATATTACATGGATTTTCAGTATACTATTCTGCTTTCATCACGTTTTCTGTTCCCTACATGTCTTTTAGGGATATTCATATTTTGTCTTTTAATTTCTACAAAATCTAGAAAATTAATATGATCATATTGTAAATATGAGATACAAAGTAATGCACACTGTCTTTAGATCTAGAAAAACATTATTTTTAAATGTTTTATTTACAGTATTGTTGTGGAAATCTTTTTTATTCATTGTATACAATGCCCTGGGAAGTTTGTAAATAATTGATCACTGAGTGAAACATAAGTGAAACTAATGTTGTTGTTTGAATAAAACATTCACTACTTCAGATATGTAGACTATGATCAGATAATTGAATGTTCAGTTAGAGAAGAGAAATCTTCATTTAATTTTGTAATACACATTAAAGTATTATTTCTGTTTCTATAGTGGAACATAATTTGTCATAAGCATTAATATTGGTTTTCCTTGGGTATACCGTTTTTTAAGTCTCTGGAATTATTTTACTTATGTTTTTATAAGATAATAGTAGTGTAGCTAAAATTTTATAAGAAGTATTAGCTTTCTACCTTAAAGGCAGTAAAATATTAAACTAACTCAAATTTTGATGATTGAATTTTCATGACATTTCTTGTTAAAGTTTTGTTAATGAATTGTAAAACTCTTTCATTTTATTTTTATATTATATTATAATTATAACATTTTTTCCATTTTCTTTCCACCGAACCCTTTCAAATACCTTCTCCATTAAATCTGTGTCATCTTTTTACAGTGTCATCATATGCATATATGAATACCTATATACATTCCGAATTATAACCTTTTGAGTCCACATACTGTTACCTGTGTATATTTTCAGGGCTGAAATCTTGCCAGTGGACAAGCAGTTATTGTACTCTTCCCCGAAGAACATCACCTCTCTTGCTTCTAGCTTACCTTCGTTGCCTACAATTCTCTGTGGAGGACTGAGGCCTTATGGATTTTTCACTGTCCACTCTTGCATGTTTTCTGGTCTCATGCTAGTTCAGCTAACATTTTGGGCAATCATGTTTGTAAGACTTTTTGGAGCACTTTCTGATATTAGTAGGTGACAATCTCAAGGAGATTCCAAGATCCTCTGACTATAAGAGTCTTTACTCCCACTCTTCTGCAATGTTCCCTAAGACTTCAATGTGGGATGTTTTTGTAACTTTATCTGTTGGGACTGGGTTGGACAAGGCTCTGTATTTCTTGTTTGTGGATTTCATCTATTACAAAGAGAAGTTTCCTTGACAAAGAGTGAAGACTACACTTATTAGTGTGTATAAGATTAAATGTTTACAGATTTTAGTTTGGGTTTATTTTTATTTAATAAATAACTTATTATGGGTTCTCCTCCAATAGTCAGGTATTCCTAAAACATAATTTGACTTCTATTGCTCATGGTTATCCCACAGAGGTTTAAAGTAAGTCCCTAGAGCTGAAGATTTTATGTGCCTCTGAATCAGAGCCAAAAGACTCTGAAGCCTCCTACCCCGAAGAATAGCTTTCAGGAAAAGAAAACAACATGGAAGCTTCCACAGGAAGAGAAAACCAATAGCCTTAGTCATCGAAGTTGCCTATGAACTACGTCAAAGACCAGCCACTATAAGGGTGACACACATTTGTGTGTGTAGCTTTAATTTCCTCAGATGAAAGAATGAGAATGGTACTCAAGCTATCCAAATACACAGTTTGGGCTGAGCCCAGAGAATTTCTGTCTCTATTATATCTATCCCTAGTGCTAGGTCTGAAAGCTGCTACCCTCTGTACAATCTAATCTAGAACATATTCAGCCTCCGAGTCTTACTTCTAAATAGGTTCGCCTTCTCCAGTGATATCTGAACTCTGGCTGGCTGGTTCAACTCAGCTGTTCTGTCTCAAATCCCTCTCTAAGTTGACTTGATTCCATCTGGCTTCTCTCAGTTTATCACTGAATTGCTCTGCATGGCCTCAAAACTAACTCTGGCGATTTGTTCTAATCATCTGTCTCCTTCACATTTTCTGGGAAATGGACGGAGACGACGGAAGTCATATATAAAAAAATAACAAAACATCTAAGGAATATATGAACAATTCTAATAAATTAGTATTTATTAGTAACTTAAAACATTTTAATTTTCTTTTTAGTTGGGACTAGGACGAAAAAGAACTTTTCATTCGACAAGGCGATAATAGTCCATATTATTTTACATTTGAGAAGATAGTAAACTCTTCTCTATTCTTTGTAAACATCATTATAGATAATCAGATCTTTAAATAGTTTAAAATCTTAATCTGTATTGCTCAAACCTGTGTTTTCACTTCTGAGAGTCACTTCTGAGAGTTCTTTAACTGAGAATCTCTATCAAATTATCTTAGCACTTAAGGAAACATAAACTGTGCTGAGAGCAAATGTAGAATCTAGTACCTCTGTCTTAAAATTCTTACCCATTCACAGAATGGAAATTTTCAATTCACAATTGCTTTATTCTATTTTTCTTTGTTTTATATGGTGCTGTCAACTTAAGCTATGCCTATGCAAAGCTGCACAAGCACCTTAGTATTAAGCTGCATCAATATCAGGTCACCTTGCTTTTTTTTTTTTTTTTTTTTTTGATTTTTTGTGACAGGATTTTTCTTGTATCCTTGGCTGTCCTGGAACTCACTCTGTAAGCCAGGCTGGCCTCGAACTCAGAATCCACCTGCCTCTGCCTTTCAAGTGGTGCTGGGATTAAAGGCATGAGCCACCACTGCCTGGCTTCACCTTGCTTTTTTTTAGTTGACACAGGCTTTGTTGGACATAACACACTGAAATGAGACTAAATTAGAATGTCAAGAAAAAGAAGAAAACAAACACAATAGGTCATAATGTAGAACTTGTCCCTAACTAATTTTAATTTTGTTTTTTTATTTATGAGTAAGATATATTTTAAGATACTATTAAACACATATATGTATGTTATAAAACAAGGAAACCATAGCCTTAGTTATTTTCGTTTATGCATCTCACAGTACAATATAAGATAAGCTCTTCTCCCATAATCTTTAATTATTAAGTAGCCTTCATATATTTTTATTTATTTTGCTTATCTAGAATCCAGGAATAATGATAGTGACAATATAATAGATGCTCTGGAAAGTTTAAATTATACATGTTTATACAAATTCTTATTTATTATGTAGTTAAAGACCTATAATTCCTATAAGAGTTTTTGAATGAGCAGAAATATTTTAGCATATGTAAGAGAACCACTGCACCTGTTAGCTATAAAAATCAAGCTTTGCATAACAATTTCTATGTCGCAATACCAAATAGCTTTTCCCTACATTGAGCTGCCTTTCCTGGTTTAATGTCTAATTAAAGATCAAATTACTGTAGTTCTTGATTATTTCCAAATTTGTACTCCTACTATTTTTCAAAGTAGAAATGTTATACCATAAAATGTATAACGATAGGTTTAGAAACAGGCTAGATTGGGTTACATATAGTCAACATTCAGCATATTTATTTAATTTCTCTATGTTTGTTTGTTAACAATTATTATTTTAGTCTCTGTAAACATTATGCAGACATTTGTTAGCAAATCTCAATGACCATTTATTTACATCTGTTCTTGACATTTTAATTTATGCACACTTATGACTTAGAAATTTTTATTTATTTATATATTTATTTTACAAATTTTCAGTGCTTTAATTAATGTCAACGTTTTGCTCTCCTAAACATCAATGCCTTATACTATCCTGAACTCACAAAATAATAAAGTTGGTAGACTTGGTTTTCTTCATTCCTCTGCTTACTGAGCCTGGCCAGCCTCCATGATAGTTAGCAGAATTGCTGTAGCACAAGGCTTAGGCCTGATACAACTTGTAGATTTCTAGTATCACTTACTTCACTCCTCTTCTGAATGGAGTTTACAATGGAAAAAAATGACGGAAAACACAACTATTGTTTTGCTGTGTAAATCCAGTAAAAAATTATAACTAGCAAAGGTGACCAGATATTCCTCATCTTTCTCCCTCCCCTTTCCCAACTGGATGTTTATATATACTAATGGTTTATATATACTAATAGCACTGGATGTACTAATGGTTTCTATGTAGACAAGTCTGGCCTCAAACTCACAAAAGTCTGCCATCTAGGTGCTGGTGTTAATACTGTGTGCCCTCATGCCCAGCCAAACCTCTTAGTAATATCTCTCAGAATAATTGAGGTAGAAGATATGAGAAACTCAGTACATGATCTGAAAGAACTTATATTTAATATTTTATGAGAGAAATGAGATGAGGATATATATATGTGTATATATATATATATATATATATATATATATATATATATATATGTGTGTGTGTGTGTGTGTGTGTGTGCGCACGCGTGTGTGTGTGTGTATGTATATGTATTGATACCAGGAGGTACGTTCTAGTAATTAATGCAATTCATGAATTAATTTAATTTATAATTTATCTATGTATAATTAATCAGCAACAGTGAATGTTAAGTACAATAAAATGATGCAAGTTTATCTATTTTTGTGACGTAAAAGTGAACAAATAACTAAGGATTCCTGAATAACTGTTGGTCTCATGGATGTGCCTTAACTTAGAGACAAAATGTGAGTGACTTTCAAGTGCAATCCTAAGTGATCATTTTCTGTTTTGTTTTTTTTTCTTTACAGTGATTTCCACAAGCCATAGCTTTAAGTCTAGGTTTTTAGCTGCATTAGTTCATGGAGCAATGCTTAAACTATATTTTAATAATCCTATTTATTTCAAATTAAAGTATAAATAATGAAAATATGCAAAACATGTTTATAACTTTATTATATGAAAGGGAATAATAAGCTTAAAATATAATTGTGTATGGTAGCTAACTTGAATGGATTTTTGTTGTCATTCATTAAACCCTGATTCAATCACAAGAAAGCCTCAGTAAATATATACCAATTTAACTCATAGGCTATTCTTTCATTAATAGAAGCACAGTTTTAACCACAAAGAAGTGGCATAGTTTTCATTAATTTGTAATATACTTGAAGTTAACTACTTAATTATTAGATGAGTGCATAGAGCTAGAAGCATTAATTTAAAAAGATACCTTTAAAATACCACAGTCAAATAGTTAAAAATTCCCAAAATTGGTTTCACTTAAATTTTAGAAGCTAAAATATAGGAACTTTAGCTAAATAAATTAGAATTATTGTAGTGAATAAATAAGCACGATACAGAAATGAATATTAAAACAATAATAATTATCAGACAAAACCCCTAGTTTGTGTAATCAGTCTTGCAAATGCTTCTCCATGAAGTTGGAAGAAAATGGAATAAACAGACATTTTCTGAGCAGGAGTGTCATAAAGTCCAGTATCTATCCAAGAACAGAAAGTTCTTTTCTGACTTTCATAAAGAATTTTATTCTTCTCTCCATATGTGGTGCGAGATTGTCATTTCCACACATGGTCTTGGTGAGGGTGCCAAGGGAATGAATGTTGGCATGTGTGAAGCACTGGCCTGAATTTCCTGGGTGATTCTCTTGATGCCTATCTGTCCCGACCCCGTAAGGGTTTCCTGTGTGAGTACATTAATAAAGTAAGTTGAAATCATTAGTTTTAAGAAATAAAGAAAAGAAGAACAAGTCTACAGCAAGCAACAAGAACTTTTAGGCTTCCGTTTTTCATGTTTCCCTTGAGTGAATGTGTGTTCATGTGATGACAGTGAAAGGCTGCAGTACAAATTTACCTTATTTATATAATTCCAGACTGAACTGTGGGAAAGTAATGATACTCTAAATTTCTATACATCTGTGTTCGAACACGGGCTTTGTGAGGCCCCAGAGATAGCTTTGTTGTGGTAAAAACTCTTTTTGTTCTGTGAAGTACTTCTTTCTTTATTCACTACTCACTTTCTAACTAACCAACTTGTTGAAAGAATCAATACTTGAAGAGATGGCTATAGGGAAGAAAAAACAAACAAACAAACAAACAAACAAACGAAAACAAAAAAAAAAACAACTCTGACTGTCTGGTGACTAATAACTTCAATTCTATGTGTGCAATACTTATTAATCACTCAGTTTATAGTTATACAGTTCTTCCAAGCATGGAGACCTCTGCCTTGGGATGTTTCTGGATCCATGGTTCATGCCAAATGTGAAAACTGTGGAGTGTTTTGACTTTTTGTTGCAATTAATTGTAATGATTAAGCTTTGAGTTCTAGAGGTCTATTTATATGTTTATTTATAGTTATTTAGAACTAAACTGGTCTTGATTGCATTTGGTTCCTTTATAAGGTTAGAAGTGAAACAATTTATATATGTAAAAGGATTAGTAGAACATTCCTTATCACTATACAGAGAGAAATGTTGGAAGTTTGGTGTATACTCTCTTGTTGCAGAGTCTTCTGACACATCATTATCTCTAGAATTAGGAATGAAGTAGAATGGGGAAACTGTATATTTTTTATATTATTATAGAAATGCTTAAAGGGTAGAGCTTGGACTTTTTGAGATATAATATGAGAAAAGCTGATCTATTCCAAGGATTGTGGAGACTTGGCGATCTGTTCTTCTTAGTAATTGGGCAAAAATAATGCAAATATGTCCTGAATTCTACTGGCGGTTGTGACTATCCTGATTCCTTCTAGGTTGTCCTTCTGGTCAGCTCAGTTGATCAGTCTGTTTCTTCTTTATTTTTGTCCTATTTCATTTATTATTATCTAAAATCTTTTTGTTTCTACCACTAGAAACACATTACCCCAAACAAAACTAAGGTTTTCTTGTGAGATAGTTTTTATTTAAATATTCCAACTCTTTGCTAAAAATTGAGAGCTTCACACATACTAGCCACTTACTCTCTCATAAAGACATCAGCACACTTGGTATTTCTTCTGTAGTAGGGACAACTTTTGCCATCACACTCAGTGCTCTTTGAAACTGACTTTAAGGGCTATGTAATCTTTCACTATACTAGTATATTGTTAACTTATGAAATAATATTTCATCATTAGACATTTATACTTTTTTTTTCTAAAACTGGGGTAGCATACCAGTAAATTTCTATTTATACAAATATTTTCTATGTTTTATAAATGTTTAAGTATATACCTTCAATAATATGAATATAAATGTCTGGACATTTTCAGAACTTTTGAAAGATTTCAAATACACTAGAATCATTACAACAAGTACTTGTGTGTAAGTAGCAAATGAACAAGAAAACCATCCTGTTTTAATTCATAATTTAAATTTTTTACTTACTTTGTGAATTCCATTTAGGTAATCAGAAATCCATAGCCAGAGTGGTGTGTTTCAGCTGCAAATGCCATATGAACTTTAAAGTGTATGACCATGTATAATATTGTAGGAGACAGTATCTTTCTAAGTCTCTCAATACTTTGTTTTTTACTTCACACATGATTTAATTGACTCATTGTTAGAAGTTTTGAGATACTATAGGGCCATCAGATTAAATATCTGGCTTCAATTCTGTTTCTAGTCTGCTGCATTCTTATCTCTAGAATCCCTGCTACGAAGCTTAAATGACAAGTAACATGAGAAATTAATGAAAATAATAAGCATGATTATTGTGTTGGTTTGAATGACAGTGACCCCCATAGGCTCAAATGTTTGAATGCTTGGTCAGCAGGGAGTGGAACAGTTTGAAAATCCTTCAAGGGTTAGAAGGCATGACTTTGTTGGAGTTGGTGTGGCCTTATTGGAGAAACTGTGTCATTTGGGTAGGCTTTGGGGTTTCAAGAGTTTATGCCATGCTCAGCATTGTTTTATTTCTCTCCCAAAGGATCAGGATGTAGCTCTTAGCTACTGTTCCAGTGCATGCCTGCATGCTACCAGGATCCCTACCATAATGATAATAGACCAAGCCTCTGAGACTATCTTAAGTTCTCCTTTGTAAGAGTTACCTTACCTTGCTCATGATATTCCTTTACAGCCATAGGACAGTAGTCAAGATAGCAGTGGACATTATCAAAAATAGTAAAACTGTAAACTATATGTACTTGATGAATAACTGTACAATGATGGTTTGAGAAAAGTATCCAAAATCACACCAATCCTATGTACACTTGGTTTGAGCCTGAAAACCAAAATGTATCTGTACAGGTCTGAAAAATCATCAAAAATGCCTTGCATGTATATTTTTAATTTTTAAGTTTTATATTTGATACATTTTATTTTGGTCATATTCTTTCCCTTCCACTAACTCCCATACTTTAAAATGGGTCCTTGTTCAATGAACACACACATCCACACTGCATCCTATAAAGCAAACATCTTAGACATATGCATGCCATAATTAGTTTTCTTTTTACACACTAAGATTCTATGCTCATTTAACCTCCAGAGGAGGTAGTTTCCAGCCATCATGCTTATAGTCATCTGCCTTAAAGTAGTCTCCAGACATGAGCAGCATCCACTGTCTGCAACAGAAAGGATCACTTCTGTTATGGGTCATGCCACTTTTACCAGAAGCTGACATAGAGGTGGACAAAAGAACAGGTAGTACCTAGGAAGTAGCTGGCTTCAAATGGCCCTTACTATTTATGTTCTTATTTATTTATTTATTTATTTATTTATTTATTTATTTATTTATTTATTTTGCAGCCTTAAAGATGGTTCTAGGAATTAGATAAGTTAAAATAAACAGAAAATACACTTTTTTCATACTAACATTATCTTTAGTTGAATTAGATGCATCATTGAAAATCTATTTTAACACAATTAAGGAGCCGGGAGTGGTGGCTCACACCTTTAATTCCAGCACTTGGGAGGCAGAGGCAGGCAGATTTCTGAGTTTGAGGCCAGCCTGGTCTACAAAGTGAGTTCCAGAACAGCCAAGGCTATATAGAGAAACCCTGTCTTGGAAAAAAAAAAAAAAAAAAAAAAAGAGTTAAGGCAGTTAACTTCAAAGGATGAAATTATTTATTTTAGAGATTTACATTTATAACAAAATATGTTGTGGGACATTGGAAAGTTTGTTGTAAGTTGTGAATTTTAAAATGTATAAATAATATATGGAAGTACAGCTCAATTTGGTCAAAATATCAAATTGATGTTCTTCTTCTGTAACAAATACTACCTGGTCCATATTTTTTAAGTAGAAGAAAATAAATTAAACACAGAGCTGAACTAATAAATCTACCACAAACCAAACCCTTGACACCAGAACCTATACATATACACATTGAATATACATATTGAATGGTATATGTCTGACAAATAACCTATTTAAAAGGGAGAAGGATGTCCTTTTAGCTGGCTGTTAAACGTCTAATAAATGAAAGATTAGGGAGCATGGATAAAATGATAAACAAAATGTACTAGAAGAATTAGTATGTTCTACACTATTTTGCACAAAACAAAGTATTATCATACAAATTTGAGTCAACGTGAACACCATGAAATGTCTAACAAATGGAATCAGGATTGCAAAATGTAATGTTTTTAAATTGTGTGACTGAGAAATGTTCCTTGAATACATTTTAATTTGTAAAAGGTATGATATTAATAAAACAAAATATTTTTATGTAAAAAAATTAATATCCCATCTTCTATAAACCCATTCAACTTGTTCATTATGTTAGTGTCATTTAGGGGTTACTGGCTTATAAAAACTTTAAGGAATTGATATATTGATAATATCACTTATACCCTAAAATGGATTTATAACTTTTTCTATAAACAACTACTACAATAACCCTCTTATAAAACACACCATGTTCTACTAGTGTATTTTATATAGTTATTGATTTAGGTCATTTATATACTATAAACTTTGCAGAGGTTTTATGTAACTGTCCTCTCTCTCTCTCTCTATCTATCTATCTATCTATCTATCTATATATATATATATATATATTTTAATAGTGAGCTATGTGAAGTAGGAGACTAGAAGTCTAGGATAGAGCACCAGAAAGAATTTTATGAAAGAGTGCTATGTTACTTTATGTCATCTCGATATTTCATACCTGGTCATTCAAGAAACCATGACATTGTATTATATCTTATTGACATACATTACCTTCTCATAAGCAAAAAAAGGACCTCAAGTTATTGTTAGGATATGACATTTCACTTTATGTATGAAAATTCATTTTATTTATGCAAAAGAGGAAGATTAAATTAATAGGCAATAGAGCCTAATGAAAAGTGTACAAATCAAGGATGAATAACATACAGGTATGTCAGTTCAAACAGCATATTCATTACTAGAGAATTTCAGAGCCTTTTAAATTAGAAAACCTACTGTCTGTCTGTCTGTCTGTCTGCCTGCCTATCTCTCTGTATGATGTATGTATGCATGTTTCACTTTCTGTTGGGAGACAAAACTTTTCAACTGACCTGGTTAATAAACACATCCATACTCACTACCTAGTGATCCTTAGAAATATGTTTTTAGACATACATTCAGATATTATCTTGAAATTCTTTCTGAGTCCTTATAAAGGTTGTTTCATTTTTTTTTATCACATTCATATCTCACAAACAAAATGTTGTGCCCTGAAGAGAGTTTGGTATCACAAATTTATAATTCACTTCTTACATTTGTTTCTTATTAAATCCTTTGTATTGAGCTGGTTCTTTCTCTTAGTCAAGTGTGTTTTACTCAGTAAGGACACTCAAAGATCAAATCTCAGACCTGCTAAAGGGCATTAATATTCCTTATGTAGGCATTCTGTCTAAAAGAGGGGATGTTACTAAAACCTTAATTTCCAGCAAAATCCTCTGCAGGTCACATATTTCAACAACCCTCACTGTTTCATGAAAGAAAATAGGCACATAATAATCCTTGAAAAATTAGTGCCATTATTTTTGCTTTTACAGCACAAAAATAAATATTTTCAAGTTTATGTTAATCAATAGTTCAGTCATTGCAAAAATAGATGTAGGAGCTGAGTAAGCACATGTCCTCAAAGTGTGTACTTTATTTTTTTCTTCGTGTATGAAACCTAAATACCCAAAAATGCATTCTTAAAATATTCCCATAAAACAAATAAATGAATCTAAACCTGGTGAGAAAAGGAATTAACAGAAATTTTTCGAAAAGCTAAAAGAAATTAATTTTCTGGAAGAAGTGTTAATGCATTTCAAGTACTCTTGAGTGAACTTGCAGTTGGGTAGGAAAACAATTTATACTAATTAGCATTCTGTCAGTTGCATTTCGCTCCTGTTAAAGATATGAGCTCAGTGACACAGACAGGTCTGCCATCAAAGGACACGGGAGCTTCTACCCAGAGGCTGTTTCTGTCTACATCAGTGCTTTGGGGTCAGTCCTTCAGAGTATTGCCCACAAACGAAATTGGAGCAGCACTTCCCTGCCTCAATGGATTTCCACCAAAAACAAAGAAAGAATGAGAAAGAGAAAAGAATGCAGGCTCATGGAATCATAGGACGGGCATGAAATTGATTTAGCAAATGATTCACCATTGGCAACACAACTTATTTTATGAAAATATTTGATAAAGAATGTGTTTCAGATCAGTCCTCATTTCCAGGAATTGAGTTCTTTCAGAACCCTATGAGGTGTTACTTTGTGCTTTGCAACTGGATATGAAGAGTGTTAAGTGGTTTCCTGCAAATCCCCGTATACATCTGCCAGAGTGAATTGTGTGTTTAATACACACTGCAATTTAATCCATTTAGACTGTTATTATATTGTGACATGTACACTGAATATCTTTGTTGCTTGAATGGAATCCCTAACAGAGAGAGGAGACCCCATTGTTTTGCACCTTACAGTCATGAGAAAATAGAGGTGGAGAGCTCTTAATTACCATACTCCCCTGTTGTAAATGGAGGGCCCCCACAGAGGTCTCTTTGTAATGCAAAGGATCTTGGCATCATGAAAGACAAGTTTGAAGGGACATTTTGAAAGAAACAGAGAAAGTAAGCTTATAACCAAAGACTTGGCTAAATGAAACATTACAATGTTTCTAATTTTGTAAAATTTAAGAGCATAATGATGAAAATGTTATGCAAAATATGTCTTGTCTTAGCTAGGCTATTATGGAACAGAAAATATGTTTATAATGTATTAGAAACTATTAAATTGAAGACAATTTTAGATTTAAATTTATATTTTACTTGTCTTCTGTCTCAGATACATTTCTACTACAAGTCAGTCTTTTCAGCTGTATATATGTCCAAAATGTATGTATACTATGCATTTCTACGGGAGCCAGCAAACCCTTAGCACTTGCTTCACTTTCCAGGTTACTGTGGTCTTTGACAGATTATATTTCACTCTGCATAGATATGCATATGTTTTATAAATTTAACCAAAGCATAGTTTTATTAGAAGCATTGGTTATGAAATCATGATAATCTTACTTTTTTGGAAACAGACATGTCCAAAAAAGCATTGAGATCTAATAAAGTAAATTGAAACCATGCAAAGTGAAAATTACTTAAGGAAATATTAGAAATCACTTATTATATTTAGAATCACTTATTACTGGGAAGACACTGATATGCCTTTTCTTTATAATTATAAGCTTCTTAGTGTCTTTCTTGTATAGAATCAGAAGTTTAAAAATTACATACTTTATAACGGCTTTAAAAGTGCTGTTTCTGTGAAATTGGTCTGAATATATTAGGTACTGAAGTTAAAACGCTCTTCTTACAAGATTGCATAATGATAGGATTTAGTGCACTAAAGTTCAATTAACTTTGATCCATTTAGCAAATGGGTCACAATTCACCCAGAAAGGAAGTTGGTTACAGAGAGAAGAATTTTGAAAAAGCCTCTTGGAGTGAATTCTTTTTAATTTTATTAGACATTTGAGAGTTGTATTTCTTGCAATGTATTTTTATAAAATTCACCTACCTTCCCAATTTTGTGGCTATTAAAAAAGTACTTCAGAGTAATTTGTTTTAGCCAAATATTCTAGATGTGTGTTTATCGCCGGGTGTGGTTAATTTACCAGGGTCTATACTCTTAGAGAACTAACTGAAAGATTTTTTTCCTCAACAGCTAGTAATTACCAATAGCTCAAAAGCAGGGGTGGTATTGTATTTGCAGTCCATTTTCCATCTATGAATTTGGGGGACTTGGCTTCATGGAGGTTTGTGGAGAGCGGGCAAAGGTGGATAGGGAAGAGAAAGGAGTGTGTGTGTGTGTGTGTGTGTGTGTGTGTGTGTGTGTGTGTGTGTTAGGGAGTAAATATACTAAATATTTTTTCAAAACAGAAGAATAAAATCCTACTACTGCAGAAGGTTCCATATATATATATATATATATATATATATATATATATATATATATATCCAAATACATGTCCAAATACATGTATATATATGCATATGTACACATGTATACACACACACAAACACACAAATATAATGGTGTTACCCTATGATCAGGTAATAATGCCCTACAAGAAATCAAAGCTAGCACATTAAAAACAACAACCACCCCTCCTGCCAATGGACTACTATTTTAGAGTTGTTGGCCAGTGAGATTATATAACCCCCAAACATTATAGGATATTGCAAATTCTATTAGTTATTCTCCAGAACTTTATGAATTAAGACCCTATTGTTGAAGACATAAGTCACAGAACATTGAAACATTAAGCAGGTATGAATCTGGAAACGTCATCCATACTAGCTATCTTCTCCAAAGTTATATAATCTACAAGAGGAGAAAGTTATTGGTCGATGATACCCTGGTATGAAACTTGTGAACTATTATAATGGCTGGCCTGAAAGACATGCCCCCTGATGTGCTAGTGGCATCATGAGAGTAAGCACTCACATTCTGATTTGATTTAGTTACTATTCCATAACTAGATAAAAGCCATACTTGGCACCCTTTTTATGCCATTTAACTTTTGCTTGGTTTGAGTATAGGCAGGTATTCAGGCAGCCAGTGGGAAGGAGGCTTTTCCAGAGATGGGTTTTAGTGTTATATATATTCTCTATTGGGGGAAAAGTGAATCAGGTCTTCTAGATGACATTCAGTGAAACATGTTAGGTATCTCTCTTAGACAATATTCTGTGAAACAGCAGTTCTCTTCATTCAGGCATCACAAGGGCAATATAAACCTTGGAGAGTGGGTACGGATTTTCAAGGATAATGTATATTATTGGCTAGGCTCGAGGTACTTGGAATACTTTATTTGCATGAAGAGGGTCCCCATGTGCTTAAAACTGTAATTGGGCCAAGGGGTTAAATGACTTCCTCAAGGACAGAGATTTAGGTCATAGAGCCACATACTCCTGGGTATACTGTCCAAGAATAGGGAGGGAGCAAATCTCACTCCTACTGGTCTCAAGAAGAGATTTTCAGGGTTTGACTCTGCCTAGATGTGATGTGTTGACCTTGCTCTTATTCCAGGCCATCACTCTTGTTTCAGGCCACTACCATGGACACAGTGCTGATGCACATATGAAGTCTAAGAATTTATGAAAGAGATTCATAAAGCCTGTACCAGCTTGGAGTTAATTTTTTCTGAGACACTATGAAGGATTAGTGTACAGTTTTTTTTTTTCCACAAAAATTCAAGTAGGTCTGTCAGATTTCCATTTTCTAACTAGAATTAGTCATATAATATCTGATGATAGATCCCATATAATGAAAATAGAAAATTATACAGTACTGTGAGATTGATGCCTCAAGAGCTGGACACAAAATTAGGGCATAAATTAACAGTGAATTAAATTATTGTCATATAGAATGTTGTGTTTATAAATAAAGATAATACATTAGAGAAAGAATTAATAAGCAATGCCCTTGAATTGTTTCCATACATATATTTATGGATCAATTACACTATGAAAATATATTAGTAAACCTTGGTAATACTTTGCTCTTACCTCATTAGTGCGGATATTCATTTTTTTTCTAAAGTCAGCAAGTTCTCAAAATACATGTAGCTTTTTAGAGGGCCAGCTATTCTGCTGAGTGGTTTGTAAATAACATGTTACATGTTTCCGGAGAGAGTTTAAATTTATAATACAACTAATGTTAATATGGGCGCCCAAGAGAAGGATCTGGCAATGCAGCGTCTCTCTGCTACCTGAACCACACTGACTTCTTTGAAGAAATCTCCAGTCACATGAGGCTGGGATTCTTAACTTCAGTGTGAAAAAGAATTTTCAGGTAAGCCATGATAAAAGAAAACTTAGATTCTGTTTAGAAAGTATTTTAACGTAGATTTTTAGCATACATGTTAACAAATAGCAAGGCCTTTAGAAATGAAGTATATATTATATATGTTAAAACCATGAGTCCACCTTTTAGAAAAGGAATCTCATTTGTGTGTCCAAACAATAGTCACATATATGATTTTGGTGAATTCTACCGATACTCTCTTTACAGTATCTCTAAGCATCTCTTTTGGACTTGTATTTTGTAGCAGTTGTTATTATTGTTATTGTTGTTTATATTTCCTTAGACTTAAGGACTCAGTGAGGTTGTTTCTGAGATGACTGAGAAGGAGTAAGTGAAGTCACAGCTAAGAAAAAGTTCCAGTAACCAGAGTTGAAGGGATCCATTATACCAAGTCACAAGGGAGTTAAGATACATTTTGGCTGCACATGAAGTTTAAACTCTCGAGATTCACAGAAAATTGCAAGTTTGAAGCTGGGAAATAGTTGAGTTAAACTTGAAGGTCATAGATGCCTAGTTTTTCATATGGTTCACTTCTATTTTAACACTCCTTGAAAAACTCTATAGAAAAATGCAATTTTCTCCATATAGCCAATTTTCACATCAAAATTTTGTTTATTGTGCTGGAATTCTTGGCTCTCAGTTGATGAGAACCTTCAAGTAAACCCATGGGAGAAGCGTTTCTTTCTTTTTGCATGCCTTTGCATGTTACTTCGCCTTTTCTGCCTTTTTCTCTTGATGCAATAGGATCCTTGGTCAAAATTCATTTTTAGAGGCTTCTTAAAGGAAACTATAATGAACATCAATTTGTCCTAGTTTTTGTCTTCTTGTTTTGATATAGAACTTGACATAAGCCACTGGAATAGGAGGGTATTTAGTCTATACATATGAATCAAAGTCTGTTATTAAAGTAAGCCATAGCAGAAACTCAACCAAGACAAGATACTGGAAGCAGAAACTGAAGCAAAGGTCTTTGAAGAATGCTGCTTACTGCTTCGCTCCTCTTACTTGTTCAACTTCCTTTCTTATGACCCAAATCCTCCTATCCAGGGGAGGAAGCAACAAGTGTTGGACTTTCCCTCCCCAGTCAACAATTAGGAAAATGCACCACAGACAGAAATGCAAACAGGCCAACCTAATGGAGGCATGTTTTCCCAGTTAAGACTCCTATATGATTCTAGTTTATATAAGACTGGTAAAATATTAACAGGCAGAGATATCTATATGCATGTCCAGGTCATTAGAAAGGATAATGTGTGGAAGGTAAAGGCAGAATCTTAATATACAAGATCATAAGGAAATGAAGGGATAAAGGGCTAATCTTCATTGAGAGTTTTTTGGTATTACAGCTGAATGTCCAATACCTGGAACTTCGTCCTGGGCTCAGAACATGAAGAGGGCTAGAATCTAGGAAAGTTTGTTGAGGCATTGTAGAATTTTTGTCCAACTTTTCTTTTTGGTTAAAGAACTCACTTGACTACTTTGGTTTTGAAATTAATTTTATTATCTCTGTTAGATTTCTGAGAGAACCTTCAAGAGAAAGGTGAGAAAAATTACATTTCGCTTATTTGTTAAATCAACTTATAAATGAAATATGAATATGATGGGAAACTGGACTGAAATAAATCTTATTTTTAGAGTGTGTTTAATTCTTTCTGAAGCGTAGAAAAACTAATTAGTGTAAGTGACAGATGATGCACCAGTTCAGCCCTCAGGACAAAGCCTTTAATAAGAGATCTGGGACAAAAAGCAAACAATACACAACCCTCCTAGTTCTTGACAGGAATAAATCGAATTGTGGGCAGTGAGTAGTACTTGTTTGGGTTCATTTTCTTTGAGACTTTATAAACATATAGATGAGTTAAGAACGTATTCTGTGATGTCATTTAGTTTTTGAATGTTATGGTCGTTGTTTTGAGATAGGGTTTTCTGTAGCTCCGGGTGGCTCTGATTGTCCTGGAACTTGATTTCTAGGCCAGGCTATTCCTCAACTAAGAGATCCACCTGCCTCTGCCACTGGAGTTCCGGGATTAAAGGAATGTACTCTAGAGGCAGACGCAAGTGGGTCTCTGTAAGTTTATGGATAGCCTGGTCTATAAAGCATGTTTCAGGACAGCCAGGGCTTTCTAAAGAAACTGTCTCCAAAATATGAAAGACCTCATTTTAAAATGTTGTATATAAAGACTCTCTCATCACATATGTAAGGGTATTCAGTTAGGCAGAAATGTGCAAAAAAATTTTTATTTTCTACCACTTTAAAACCATGCTTTCATGTTATGATTAAAAAAATATTTTTACCCAAATAGCTTCCTCATATCTTTAATTAACACAGTGATTAAGGCGGATGATTTAAATCTTGATGTTTTGTGTACACAGAATCTCTGCAGCTTCTACTTTATCTTCACACAAGAGTGACTGTGTAACATAGTTTTATTTATTATTATATATATTTTATTTGATAAAATATTATATAGTTACTTGAATTCCCTCAAGACAAAAGGAATAACAGAATATTAAAAGACATTTTTGTGATTCAAAAGCCAATGATTTTTATCCACTATTTTATATTTTTAAGGAGACAATTGTGTCAAAAGTGATTATTTTCAAACTTTATTATATTTTAGAGAAAATCTCAAAGATCTTAAAGACATTGAAAATATAAATTAATACTATATGTCACACCTATTATTAATCTATGTTTTCTGTGTATCATATTGCGTAATGAACATCTTTCACATACATGTATATATAGGTACAGAAATTTCTTTGGAATTTCTTAAATGTCTGAAAATAATTTCAAGGAAATTCTTTATATTGTCACTAAGTCTAGTGTCAAGAATATCCAATGTACCTTCCACCTAGAGGCAGTTTAAGTATTTTCTTTGAGTCTACACATATTTACAAGAGATAAAGTTTATGTTAGAGGATCTTAATGTTCACCAGTGTATTCAAGAATGCAAGTGAGAAACATTGCCTTAAATGTTAAACTTGAGACTCTAGTTGCTTAGTGTCAATACAGTCCTATACACTAATGAGAACTCAATACTAGGAAAATATTAGAACTAGGAATTATTAATTTCTGTCAATTGACATAGCAAAGAACCTCAAACTTTAAATTTTCTAATTGAAATTATGGATAAACACACATTGTATGTGACATATTCTAGTCATTCTAAGTTTTGGGAGACAGAGACAGGAGGATTGAGGTGTTTAAGACTGACTTGAGATGTATATCAATTTTGACCACGTTAAGGCACATGAGATATTGAGATTGATTCAGGAAACAGAAAGAAATGAAATAAAGGAGTGGGAAACAGAGAGTGTGAGAAAAGGAAAGGAAAGGAAGAATATACATCCACATTTACCTTGATCATGGCTCATCTGACGAGACTATAGAGCCAATTCCTAACAAGAATTATTTCAGGACCAGTAACTTTTGAATCTTAATCTAATTTACATATAATCAAAAGAATCAAGGGGTCTCTTGCATTCAGAAGATGGTAGTTGACTTTCTTTGTTCTAGTTTTAACACTATTCCAAATATTGATTAGGTTCAGTCTGAATGTTGCCATGTTGGATACCATATAAGTGTCTTCTTATATTATATCCTGTGGGATATGATAAACCTGTTTTATTAAGAGCACCAAAGCAATTCTTTCTAAGCTTTTGTGTGAGCTTCACATTTCTGGCATATTAAGCTTGCTTAAAAATTATTTCCTAGAATGATTTTTTTCCCCACAACCCTATGTGGTTCATCTTACACTATAGTTTCCAAGAAATATACCACAGATCAATATGTGAATTTATCTTTTAGTATAATGCAGGTGCCTGGATTGATGATGAGTTGAGGCATGGAAAGGTTACATTGATAAAATGTATCTCAATTTCAATTGTCTGATGATTTTGTTGCTCTTAATTCAGCTTTTGTTCCATCCCTGTACTTAGTCAGTTGTGAGAAATTACAAAGTGCTTATGTGATCAATGGAAGATTGTGAGCAACCTAAATTCTGAAACTCACCTATGAACTAAGTCTTGGCATGTCTCAGCATGTTATCCTCAGTATACTTACCCTGCCAATACATTTGAATAATAAATCTACACAGAGGGATAATGGGACTGCCTGAAAGTGCCACATGCTTGAGACTGTGAAAAATATAAGTAGTCTGTGTTTGCTGACTTTTTTTCTCGGTCTTTTGGAACAGGATAATGGACTTAAGATCCTTTATTGAATAGATTGTGTTATAGAATCATCTGAGATAGGCAGTTTTGTTTCTATATTCAATAAACATCAACAAATGGAATGTATCTAAAGTTACATTTCATTTAATATTGTTCTTGCAATAACACTAGGAAATTAAACACTCTTGGGGAAATTGGTGGTATGTGGCTAATCTCCACCATTTCTTAAACCATCAGTATGTGACCATTCATCAAAATTCAAAGCTCCAATTATCATCTACATTTTATGTTAAATATTGACACTCAGAATACCCTGAAAGTCACTAAACAAACAGTAAGTTTTAGTCCAGTATTTTTTAAAAACATATTGGTTGAAGCCTTGTATAGGAATTATTTTATTACCTTTGTAATTTCTGAACTCCAGTAGTTTACCGTATTGCTTGGTGCCTGGATGAGAGCAAAGAAGACTGATCTGAATTGACATAAAATAGTCACCATTAGCTTCCTCCATCTTTCTCAGAGTAGGCTTGGGAAATTGACCATAATGTTATGTCTATGTATGGTGACAATAATAAACATTTCAGAGTGACGATTTCATGCTTTACATCAGCAAAGGAAGATGGTATAATTACAGAATTAAAACCCTTTGAAAAATCTTCAGAGGAAATAGAAACCTTTATATGTGGTTCAAAGTAAGTTTTGAAAAAAACAATAGCTATACAATCTTTTATTGTTTCTAGAAAAACAACATTAGTAAATTATGCATGGAACTTAGCCTATAGAAATGCAAAACAGGTGTCAGGAAAACTGCTCCAAATTTCCTTCAAAATTTTCTTACATGAAAAGAATCATGTGATTATGTCAGAGGAAGATGAACATTTTTCTTTCTTTCTTTCTTTCTTTCTTTCTTTCTTTCTTTCTTTCTTTCTTTCTTTCTTTCTTTTTTTTTTTGTAAGTTTGAGGGGGCCTTTGATATAACAATCAAGTGAATTAAAAAAAATTGTGTGTGGCCTCACTAAACTACAGTATGTGATATGACAATTTCACAGTATGTCACAGCCATGGAATACACCTTTATCCTGGAGCTACCCTTGTTTTTCTGTTATTGACTAACCATTTTGACATCACCCCATTAGTTGTATGCAGAATTATGTGATATGTTTTTCACCATCACTACCCTTTGTAGAGCTTTCAGTTTGGTCAATCTAGACACAATGTTGTTTTGTTTTGGTTTTGGTTTTGTTTTTCGAGACAGGGTTTCTCTGTATAGCCCTGGCTGTTCTGGAACTCAGTTTGTAGACCAGGCTGGCCGCGAACTCAGAAATCCGCCTGGCTCTGCCTCCCTAGTGCTGGGATTAAAGGTGTGCACCACCACGCCTGGTGTAGACACAGCATTTTAAACCCAACGTCTACACATAAACTAATAATCAAACACAGACAAAAACATCAGCCATTATAAAACTGCTTAAATATTGTAGTTTTGCATCTATAAAAAATGTCTGAATTCAGCCCAGATATCCATGAATTTGTGGACAATTTATTTTGTTTTGAAAGGAAAAAATAAACAACAAAAAACAAATCAAAAAACAAAACAAAACAAAACAAAAAACAAAACAAAACAAAACAAAAAACTATTACAATGGAGAAATAGGTCCTCAGAAATTTTTCCTTGAGCACATAGGAGCTTGCATTATTGGGAAATCCCCATTGAAGAACTGTTTTGGAGAGAGACCAGAGAGAATCCTCAAACACAGAAAGAAGGAATAGCTGGATCCATTTGTTCATGATTCCCTTCCTTGGAGTAGTTAAGCTGACTTAGAAGCAGAGTGCAGACTTCAGTGACAGTTCCTGGCATCCTCTGTTAACCACTAGTGTGGCAACTCTCAGAAGCAAAGCTCTCTCTCATCCAATCCATATGGATTTGCACTTGAAATGACTGTTAAATTTATGAAGAAAAGCATGCTGTATTTTATGTGTGCTTTGTGCCACCCTAGGAATGAGAGTATCTGTGATAGCTCGGCAGACTCTAAATTAAATATGGCTTTCATCAATAAATGAACTGAAAGATTCAAGATTCAAGAAAAGCGATGAAAAATGTAAAAACTTTTCTACAAAAGCTGTACAACAAAATCATGACTTATGGAGAGAGAGAAATCACGTGATTAGTATTACCTATTTCAAAAAATAATCCTTATCTTTTACAGATATGGATCATCTAAGAGAGGCATTTGCCTTGTATAAGGAGCTTTATAAATACAAACTAGATCTGTAGACTGAAAACATGAGATGAAATTCTAACAACAATAATTCAGCTATCATTTTATTTTCTTGTCAAGTGGAAATTTAAAAAGACTTCTGAAATTACAAAATATATTTACAATAAATTATATCCTAGCATTCTTAGAGCATAAAGCAATTAAAAGTATTCAACACACACACACACACACACACACACACACACACATGCATTCATATATATCCATAATATATGTATTTACACACACATAAATGTATATGTATATATGAGAAAAACAGAATCCTAACTACATTCTCTGTGAGTTTTATCTTTGATCGTCAAGCAATTTATATAAGCACCAAATGTAATTCACTGCAGATGTGGCATGTTATCATTATCATTAACAATAAATACAAGTTACCTTGTTTGCACTCAACCACAGAAGAGAGATGAGAATATGTTTCTGAGTACAACAGGTAAATATTTTGCTTGGGATTCTTAAAAACCAGAAATCAGTGTTACAAGAGATATTCCTGTAAAAGAATTGTCCAAATTTTGTGCATTTTTTTCTCTTGTGTGACCTGTAGGTCTATGGTTAGTGAATCAAGCATCGTTTAGTCATTCCAGTTCTTTATGTCTCTGTACCATAAGGTGACATGGTTATTTTTGTGGAGAGGAGAAACTATTTTTGTCATGCTGAGGTGATTTCTAAACCTGCCTGTGCTCCTCTCTGTGTTCTCTGCTTGTGGCTGAACTTCCGCCAGTGAAAGCGTGGATTGTACCCAGCTTAGCCCTGCCACTCACAGAAAACATTTTATTGACATCATAATAGTTCTTGCAGGACCTCTTGAGGCTGTTTCATTTAATCTGACTGGTGGTGAAATAACACATATCCACACTGGCGATCAAATTGGCTTTATGCCTTTTCAAAGCTGATATGTCAGGAGAATGACGTGTTACCTACAGGAGAACAGGCTCCTGATGATTTAACCAGGGCACAGGATTATATCATCTTATAAAAAATCTGCAGGATTTGATGACAACCGCATACTCATCAGCATCAAAACAATCCTTTCACAGTCTAGAAAACAGAGAGGTAATTAGGTTAAGAGAGAACATTGCTTGAAGAATAGATTCCTGAACATCTTGAAGCCTGTTAGTTAGTGTGCACATTTTGCTCTCCTTGGTTGCTTAGTGTTCAGTTGTTAAGAAACTTGGGAGCAGATAGATTTTGAAACATTCAAATGCAAAAATATTGTCCCCTGGGTGCTGTTCATTCTTGCTTTATTTTGTTTGGGTTCTTTCTTTGTTAGCCGTTTCTATTTCTATTCATCGTATGAACAGTGACGATCTCTTTCTTTGTAATATTCACTGTGTCATGATTTTGAGTATTAAAAAATCATACTAAATAATTAGTTACTTGCCCCAGTACCCCAACAATCTTTAAGGGATTTGACAAAACCCTAAAGTGTAGCTTGCTTGCTTGCTTCCTACCTTTTTTTCTGTCTCTCTTTCTTTCTCTCTTTCTTTCTTTTTCTCTTCTCTCTCTCTCTCTCCCTCTCCCCCCCCTCTCTCTTTCTGAAATTCTGGATATCTTTCTCTAGATGGCACTTCTTTTTTTATTAGCTATTTTCTTTATTTACATTTCAAATGTTATCCCCTTTACTCATTTCCCCTCTGGACACTGCCCCCCCCATCACATGCCCCCTACCCTGCTCACTAATACACCCAATACTGCTTCCCTGCCCTGGCATTCCCCTACACTGGAGCATTGAGCCTTCACAGGACCAAGGGCCTCTCCTGTCCTTGATGTCCCATGAGGCCATCCTCTGTTATATATGCTCCTGAAGCCATGAGTCCCTCCATGTGTACTCTTTGGTTAACGGTTTAGTCCCTGGGAGCTATGGGGGAGCTGCTTGGTTCATATTGTTGTTCCTCCTATGGGGATCCCTTCAGCTCCCTAGGTCCTTTCTCTAGCTACTCCATTGGGGACCCTGTGCTCTGTCAAATGGATGGCTGTGAGTATCCACTTTTGTGTTTGTCAGGCACTGGCAGAGCCTCTCAGGAGACACTATATCAGGCTCCTGTCAGCAAGCTCTTGTTGGCATTCACAATAGTGTCTGGGATTGTTAACTGTATGGGATGGATCCCCAAGTGGGGCAGTCTCTGGATGGACTTTCCTTCAGTCTCTGCTCCACACTTTGTCTCTGGATCCCCTCCAAATGGTATTTTGATCACCCTTCTAGAAGGACCAAAGTATTCCCACTTTGGTCTTCCCTCTTCTTGGGCTTAATGTGCTCTGTGACTTGTATCTTGGATATTCTGAACTTCTGGGCTAATGTCCACTTTTAAGTGAGTGTATACCATGTATCGTTTTTTTTTTTTTTTTTTTTTTTTTTTTTTTTTTTTTTTTTTTTTTTTTTTTTTTTTTTTTTTTTTTTTTTTTTTTTTTTTTTTTTTTTTTTTTTGTGATTGGGTTATCTCACTCAGAATGATATTTTCTAGTTCCATCCATTTGCTTAAGAATTTCATGAAGTCATTGTTTTTAGTAGCTGAGTAGTACTTGTATAAATGCACTACATTTTCTGTATCCATTCCTCTGTTCCAGAACATTCAGGTTCTTTCCAGCTTTTGGCTGTTTTAAATAAGGTTGCTATAAACATAGTGGAACATGTGTCCTTATTACATGTTGGAGCATCTTCGGGGTATATGCTCAGGAGTATAGATAGGTCCTCAGGTACTACTGTGTCCAATTTTCTGAGGAACCACCAAACTGATTTCCAGAGAGTTTGTACCAGTTTGCAATCCCATCAGCCACGGAGGAGTGTTTCTCTTTCTCCACATCCTCACCAGCATCTACTGTCACCACATACCTATGGTCACTTGATCATTGACAAAGGAGCTAAAACCATCCAGTGGAAAACAAACAGCTTATTTTTCAACATTTTCAATAAATGTTGCTGGTTCAACTGGAGGTCAGGATATAGATTAATGCAAATTCATCCATTCTTATCTCTTTGTACAAAGCTCAAGTGAAAGTGGATCAAGGACCTCCACATAAAACCAGAGACACTGAAACTAATAGAAAAGAAAGTGGGGAAGAGCCTTGAACAAGTTGGCACAGGGGAAATTTTCCTGAACAGAACACCAATAGCTGTGCTCTAAGATCATGAATTGACAAATGGACCTCAAAAGCTCCTGTAAGGCAAAGAACATTGTCAATAATATAAAACAGCAATCAACAGATTGGGTAAAGATCTTTACCAACCCTAAATCCGATAGAGGGCTAATATGAAATAACTCAAAAAGTTAGACTTCAGAGAACCAAATAAACCTATTTAAAAAAGAGTATAGACCTAAACAAAGAATTCTCAACTGAGGAATACAGAATGACTGAGAAGCATCTAAAGAAATGTTCAACATCCTTAGTCATGCAAATGCAAATCAAAACAACCCTCAGATTACACCTCACAACAGTCAGAATAGCTAGTGTAGCTTTCAATATCAGTTTAGAGAGAGTATATATTACATGTGATATTAAAAATAAAAATATAATTACATTCATCTAGTCTTAATCATTTTCTTTTAGATCTTGGGGAGTTCTGGAAAAAGGTAGGTATATGCATTTTAATCATTTTATTTGTTTACATTTCAAATCATATACCTTTCCCATTTACTCCTCCAAAATGCCCCCAATATATCCCCTTTTCCCCCCTCCTCTTTGCCTCTATGAGGGTGCTCCTCCACCCACTCACCCACTCTCATCTCACCACTCTAGCATGACCCAAACTGGGACATTAAGTCTTCACAGGAACAAGGGCCTCCCCTCACATTGATGTCAGATAAGGCCATCTTCTGAGACATATATATCTGAGGCCAGGACTCCTTCCATGTATACTCTTTGTTTGGTCTTTTAGTCCCTGGGAGCTCTGGATGGTCAAGTTAGCTGATATTATTCTTTCTATGGGGTTGCAATCCCGTTCAGCTCCTTCGGTTCTTCCCTTAGCTCTTCCACTGGGGTCCCTGGGCTCAGTCTGATGGTTGGCTGTAAGTATCTGCATCTGTATTCGTCAGTAGCTGGTTGAACCCCTCAGTGAACAGCCACACCAGGATCCTGTTAGGAAGTGCTTCTTGGCATCAGCGATAGTGTGTGTGTGTGTGTGTGTGTGTGTGTGTGTGTGTGTGTGTTGGGGAGGAGTGGGCTGATGTCTGCAGATGGAATGTTTCCCTAGGTGGGGCAGTCTTTGGTTGACCTTTCCATCAAAATTTAGGAACTTGGAATAGGGGTATGTCTATAACTTTTCCTTGGGAATTAGTATTTTGATTCATAATATTGTGTTCAAATACATAATTCAGATACTTCCTCTTTGTAGATTGTAATATGTTTTTTTTTTTTCCTCTACTATCTTTTACTTGCTTTTAAAAGATACATATTCCTTACTACTGAAGAGATGTCTGCAAATGAAAGAGTTGAGACTGTGTGAGTGGCATTTGAGAAGGAAGCTTAAAAGGAAAGCAGTTTTTGTTGTTGTTGTTGTTGTTGTTGTTTGTTTGTTTTTAATTATGGGCAGTGGTTTATGATAGACAACCCATATAAAGCTGTTTAGATAGTATATTTGTCTCAAAACTGAAAAAAAAATGTAATCTAACCCTCCTACATTTGTTGCAGTGTCAGAAAGATGACATTTTATGTTATAGCTATGTCCTTTACATTATTTGAAAATTACTATGGTATGGTACCATGGGAAGTTGCATGATATCTGAAACTTGAGAGTTCATGCTAGAATGTCTATTATATAATTTTATACTGAATGCATTTATAATAAAAATATAATGTTTAAAGGTATACATACATGATATATAAAATATACAATATGATTACATATCATATTGTATGTAAATATGATTTACTGTAATATTAAATTGATATCTGACATAGAGCAAGAACTCACTAAATTTTGGTATTATGAAAAATAATAAGTTAAACTACACTACTGTCTTTCAAGGGAGGAAAACATTTTATAGATAAAGTTCATCATCAGATATTTAATAATGGAGATAAATGCCTCTTACTCAGGGAGGGGGGATTTTGTCAGTGATGTAAACTGTGCATTTATATTATCTGTGATGCTAGAAGAATAGATACTCAGGGGAAATACAATTTACCCTACAATACTCTATTCATTTATAATATTGTAATTTCATATGCATATTGGATTTTGGGAAGTTCCTATATATTTATATGAAATACTGTCTTAATAAGAATAATGATACATGCTGATTGAATAATATATTTGATTAATAAAATATAAAGTTTTATAAATTTTACCAATAGTATGCCTAACATATCTCTTATTAAATAAAAATGTCCTATGAATTTAATTAGTTATATATAAAATTAATGATATGGATAGTAATAATATATATAATAAATTTACAAATAAAATATATAACATACACAGAATTATGAACTTTAAAATGAACATGTGTATCTCAGATTCTCAGAAATGTCAAAAATACAACTCTCTTTGATTTTTTTATTTACTTAACTGAAATATCCAAAGCTTTATGAAATTCAAAGCAAGAAAGATTAAAAAAAGTTTTAATGAACTTTGAAATTTGTGTGTCCTTATTAATTATTTGTACCTGTGCTAATCTCTCTTACTAAGGGCTATTCCTGGAGTTGTAAGGATAGCCACTGAGTTAGATTAATAATTTCAAGCATATTGTTGCTTGTTATAGCTGTCCAAGAACATAGCTAAAAAATAAAATGAAATCTTACTTCACCCGATCTTTTTATTATGATGGAGCCTGCTGCTATATTGCAGAAAGATTTTTTTTTTCTGTTGAAACTGTTATTTAATTTTCAGACAGCTGTGAATCTCTTCATATATAATTCATTTCAAAACATTTAAAGTCCTGCATCTGAACACTTGATCTGTGAGCTGCAGTATTTACACAGCCTAAGGGATTAAGAGAGGTGGTCCAGTCCTTCCCAAATATTTTGTTAACATTTTATGCAAACAGCTGTGACCTGCATTTCTTTACTTAGAATTTCTCAGAAACGATTTAGAGTTTTATTGCTACCGAAATATTTAGTTAGAGACTTGAATTTGTTGGAAATAAATCAGAAACAATATATATCAAAATAGACTTTGAGGAGAATTGAACATTTGTTTTGAAATATCTAGAACCTTTATGATGTAAGATGTGGCAGAACTTTAATTTTAAGATTAGTTTACTTAGGGTAAGCTTAGACAGCACAGGCTATCAGTAGAGAAAGTAGTAGAAATTAAGATTAGCTTTAAAATAGCGATCCCACATTTTTATCACATAGACTGCAGATGATGGGTTTGGAATATTCATAAATTCCTCTATTTGGTCAGGTTTTCCTGCTAACATATCCACTTGTGTTTTTCATTTCAGCACAAAACTTTGTAAGAAGGATTTAAAGGTGTCTCATTCATAAACTTATTTTTGAATAGTTTTACCCTACAGGATGCAGAGTCAATAATATATTATTTACTATGCCATAGAGAATGTATGATTTTGGTGTCATATTAGCCATTTCCTAAAATTAAATATGATTGTTTTTTCCATTTTTCCTTTTTTCTTTTTCATGAAAGCATTTTTAAATTTGTGAACATTATATTTGAATTACAGTAAGATGTTTCATCATATTCTTCGTCATATTCTTGTTGTTGTTTATTTTGACACTTTCCTTCCAGTTACACATGCTTGAAAATAAATATTAAAATGGAAATGCAGGATAAACATTTTCGACCCTTGAGCGTGGTTGGCGTTTTTAGAAGAATTTTAAATAAGGTGTGATCAAACAGCGAATCTCTTTACACTCTCCCAAGTGTTTTTGTCTGCTTGGTATTTTTGAAGAATGTTAAATCATGGCGTGGCCTAACATGAAGAGACTCTTTATACTGTCCCAAGTATTTTGTCACAAATTGTAAATTAATCACTAATTGCCTTTGTGTGATGAGTTGAAATTGGCCTTTTCTTCCTCATCACTGGCTAAGACATCTCACCTCCCACTTTTTACAGAGGTCGAGACTCAGGCCTCTCCTTGAATTCTAAATGAGGTTTGTCAGTCAAGCGTGGCAAAATCTAATCTCGTCCAAAGAAAAAGAGGAAAACGGACCAGAAAATTATCTGATTTTCCGATTTCATGGCCAAGGTTACCCTGGGAAGTGAAGAAAGTGCCATTTAAAGCCTGTAACTAAGGAAGTATGCCAAACGTAGCCGTAATAACGAATAAACCGTGTGGAAAGATGGCGTTTTAACAATTTTACAGTTGCTAAGTGTGAAAATTGTAATGTGGTCAAGCTCCAGGAATCCACGGCAGTCGGTGCAAAGAAGTGGAACAATGCTCAACTAGGAAACATTCTCAGCTCTGTAAGTCTTAAACACTGATGAAGTCAGCTTCTGCATTGGCGGTGCCGACTGCAGGACACCACGCCTGGGAACAGCTTCATTAGTGAGGTGGTCCTTTCCTCTGTGTGGAGAATGAGAACAGGATCAGGATTGCTGAAGACACAGGTAGACGTGGAGTGCAGCCGAAAAAGTTGTTCAGCTTGTATGACCTTAACATCATTCTCACGTTGTTCTGAGTTGTGGCTGAAGGAGCGAAAGAAAACTACTGGGATTTGCAAATAACTTACAAATTCTTTTTCATGTAATTCACTAGACAATAGAAGCTGATAGTCTGACTAATTTACTGTCCGTATGGAAATATGTAATATGAAAGTCTGAAAGTAAAACTAGGATGAGGAAACTTTGTTAATAACACTGAGATATCACAATCAAAGCGAGGGAACCTACCTCCACTAATTCCCTTGACAGTTGATACTATTTATGCCTAAAACACTACAGTTTTATTTAGAGTTCATGTTAGAGCATCACTAATGAACTACTCATAGTTTTTACTAAACATAATAAAATCCATATTTGTATTTAGCATGCACACTCTTAAATTGTTCAGGAAAGTAGAGATAATTTACTGTAAATAATCTCAGAAAAGAAAACTGAGTGGTAAGATAATATCTTGCTTTAAATGAAGCTGAATATAGCATTCTCTACTATTAGAATACATAAATCTTGACTTTTTTTATACTTTGCATTTAGGCATTGATTCATGCATATACACTGAGGTATTTTGTTTTTTGTTGTTCTTGAAATGTCCTTTTTATAGAAACCTAACCAATTTCTACAATGGTGTCAGAAAACTCAGAAGTATTTCAATCATTATAACTTACAAAATAGATGCAAAATACATCACAATTGTTTTTAAATCTTTGAATGTTTATGAAGAAATCCCATGTTTAGGAAGCAAAAATGGATGAAAATCAACTATTTGGATTTAATTTTTTTAACACTCAATGATTTGGATTATTATTATAATTATTATAACAACAAATATTAAAATAGCTATATTAATCATCAAATATTAAAATGTTTGTTCTACATTTTATGCTTTGAGGAATAATCCTAGGTGTAAATTATAGGTTTCTTACAAATGTTGACTATTTTAGGATTAAGTTTTTTATAAAATAAAATAATAATAATATTATGTAAAATTTTTATCAATGTAGAGTGTGCTTTATGGGCAGCCAAGTAGAAACATCACAAATTCTTCAGAAGACTATACACATTAATATGGCATGAACTAATTTTATCATGACTTAATCTACTCCAAATGTCCATGTTTAAAATGGTTTTGTCATATAAAACTTTTAATATAAATATTTCTATGTAAAGAATAAAAAAGCAATGTTATAACCCACCCTGTTCTAGATTAAGGCTTTATTGATCTCTTTAGTCATAAATAGTTAAAATAGTACTAAATATATTTAGGTGTTGTCATACAGATGACAGAATCTTTTCATATTAAAGATTACTTATGATGTAACCTTCTTTCCATGGTTGGATTGCTCAGCAACTACTCTTTCCCCAACTGGAAGTCACTGCATTCTCTCATCTCTGTTGGCTCTTATTTCAAACAGCACATCTTCTCATTCCTGAGTAAATATTGATTGTAGTTTGATATATTTACATTTGACTTATTTTTATTATTAGTGAATCTTATATTTATTGACGGTTACTTTTTTTATATCTTTAACTTGGTGACTGATGAAAAAATTTTCTTAGATTACTGTGAAAATCCTCTTGAATTCTGAGGATGAGTTTTTTTTTTTGTTTTGTTTTGTTTTGTTTTGTTTTGTTTTTTGTCTATAGAATTCTATGTTACCAATGATTTAAGGGGTTCATTGATTTCATAATGATCTTCCAGTATCCATGAATCCCTTTTAAAATTTAGTTTCTAGTCACCTTTTTCAGACGTTGAAGAAATTTGTGTTTTATCTCACTCATCTTTAGACATATTTGAGTTTTGGCTTTCTGAAATCTCTCTCTCTCTTTCCTACACACATAAGTGTGAAAAATTTCTGTTTGCATTTTACCAATTCTCTATAATATCTAGCTCGTGTTATTTCAAGGCAGAGGATATATAACTCCTGCTTTAGTCAAAAGACAACATTTGTGCAAGGTCATTATACTCATTTCGCCACATAACCTGGTTATGTGGAAATCAGGTCAGATAACACCTGTACATTCATGACAGTTATGTAGATTCAAGCACCTCTAGAATTTATAAATCTGCATTTTGTCCTGAAACATGTTGACCTGGAGGAATATATATGGAAAGATATTCATGTTATATATATTAACACATTATATAGCTATAGCTATATCTCCATCTGTCTTCTTTTCTTTTTCATAAGAGTCCAGATCCAAGGCAGTGATTACATATGCTTGTCATGCATTTGTCATCCACCCCTTTTACTAAATTTTACTAAATTACAATACCTAGAAATGATTTCCTTATTTATAGTTTAATTTACTAATTCTTTCTTATAGTATGTCAAATTTGTTATAATACTTACAGATAGATTAATTTCGTTGTATTCAACAATTCCCACCAGGAAGCGAGCTAATTTGCTAGCCCCATAATAATCAAATAGGAACTTCCAGAGCTATCAAAACCATTTTTCTTCTATTGAAAAAACTTCAATGGCTTTACCAGAGTGTTAGCTTTCACAGAATAATAGAAAAATAAAAATTAATAGGTTTTCTGAAGCATTTTAACTGTGGAATATGTCAGGCACACAGCCAGGGTGTATTAAGCAAGTTTTTTGAAAATAGCTTCCCTGTCTCAGTTGTTCATTTTTATGATCTACCTTCTTTCATTCTCATAACCAAAGTGATACCAAAAGAATCATTCTTGCTCCTTCTTCTTTTCATTTGCCTTTGAACTCCTGTAACCTATCCACTTGATATATAGGCTACTCCAGGTCGGAGAGAAGTTTACTAAGTACAAAAAGTCAAGTTGAACCTAGAATGCTTCTGTCACTGCTCTCTGCTTACACCTGTGTGTTTCAGACCCTTCTTTACAAACACCACACAATCACCTACACAGATCACTCTTGTTTCCTTCCTTCTCATTGATTCATCAAGCCAGACATTTGTGAGCATCTGTTAGTACATCTTCTACAGCAGTGAACACTATATTTAACGTTGTAATAACACTTCCAGTCACATGGGGCCTTATGAATAATAATTCTGCTACAAATGAGGTTGAAATAGTCAATGAATGAATTATGCATATGAGTTACTTTGTAAATTAAGCTGTAATTTTTTTAAGTCTTCAGTCATTAGAATAAAAAAAAAATTCTACCTGTGTGAAGAAAGCATTTCTTTTCATGACTGACGGGAAGGACATTTATTTAAAATATTATTAGGCTACACTGTTGTTTATATATAGCAATGTTTGGGATCTTAGAGTTCACACATACTGGAATTTTTCTTAACATTCTGAGAAAATTTCAATAATCTTAGTGCTGGTGTTTAACTTGAAATACTTGCATTTAAATGATTTCTAAGTATTAATGGTTATTTGTTAAGTTTCTGCACAAAAGTCTTCAGAATACACAGAAGTACAGACAAAAGAAAAAAAAAACATCTGTAATTACTATAAATAGGTGGCTTAAGCAGATAAAAGTTCAGACAAAAGTATTTTCAAGTTGAAGTGAGTTAATATTCCTTTAGAGGTAACCTGAACAGGTCCTACATCTGGTTAAAACATCTCATGACAAATTATCTTTTTCTGATATTTTATATTACAAAGAAAAAAATCAGTGACATGTCAGGTAATAAATACTTATCAAGAAAATATAGCAAGAGTTCATATGCCTTAACGTCCCAAATGATCACTAGCACTATACTTGATATACAGCATTGACGAGTTAGTATGCCATCACTACCCCTCTCAATGGTATTTGTATTCACAGATGTTAAACAAATATAATTAATTAAAATATTTACTGAAGTGTATGCCCTTGCGTCAGTAGAAACCTGGATCATATCTCACCCAGATCCCATTTATTTCCATATTTACTACGGCTACCTTCTGTCGATAAAAGAGCATACTTGAATTATGGCAGAAGGATTATGGCTTGTGGAGCCATGAATATTTGTTTTCTTGACTCTCTGGATCCATTTTGTTGTGACATTGAGTAAGATAAATTGTGTTACTTGTCTTTAGCCATATTCTAAAACTGACTCAAATGACTCTTGTGGAACTGTC
>LR750424.1:258976-295466 GCA_902729485.2 Mus minutoides
GGCCTCCAGATCCATCCATTTGCCTAGGAATTTCATATATTTATTGTTTTTAATAGCTGAGTAGTACTCCATTGTGTAAATATACCAATTTTTTTGTATCCATTCCTCTGTTGAGGGACATCTGGGTTCTTTCCAGTTTCTGACTATTATGAATAAGGCTGCTATGAACATAGTGGAACATGTGTCCTTGTTACCAGATTAAAACTAAACTGATTGACAATGACAATAAGAATTATATAGGGTCATTTCTATACTGAAAGAAGAAAAAGATATTTCTTCATTTTTCTAAAGGAAATCCTACAGATCAGACTGTTGGATGCTGCATGCTTTCTCTAACTGATCACTATGTACTCCTGGAGTAAATTAAAATATTCACCATGATAACTAGAAGTCATGTTTATGAATAAAGCCAGTTAATGAATATGGAAGAAATGTTAAAGACGGAAATTCCCTATTATTAAATCATTATAATTATCAGTTTAGAGAATTGGTGTGTGCATGTGTATGTATGTGTGTGTGTGTGTATGTGTGTGTGTGTGTGTGTGTGTGTGTGTGTGTGTATGTGTGTGTGTGTGGGTATGTCTGTGTGTAGTCAGAGGAAGAAGAAGAAGGCAGAAAATTTGACAAAGTTTTTAAAATCACTGAGTCCTGGTGGAGTACTTGGTTGTATAGTTTTCTTTTGATACTTTCAGATATTCAAAATTAAATATTATGGGAAGGGCTGGAGAGATGGCTCAGCGGTTAAGAGCACTAATTGCTCTTCCAGAGGTCCTGAGTTTAATTCCCAGCAACCACATGGTGGCTCACAACCATCTGTAATGGGGTCTGATGTCCTCTTCTGGTGCACTGGAAGAGAGCAATGGTGTATTCATATACATAAAATAAATAAATAAATCTTTAAAAAATATTATGGGAAGATGGATGATAAGAAACTTTCTATGGAGTCTGGATCTGCAAACTAAAGATCAATATATCAGATCGAACCTATAACACGCTCCCTATCACAATTCTGTTTAGGCCATAGATGCTTTCAGCTGCATTTTTTAAAGTTAATAATATATATGTTAAAAGAGAAGAATTCATAATGTATGTTTGACCCAAGAAAATCACTATGAAATTTAGAAGAGTTCATTTCAAATTTACATATACTTCTGAATGGTCTCAGGCAGGAAACTCAGAATCTGCCATTTACTCTTGCCACTATGTAGTGATGTGTTCATTCCCTCTCACTGCAGATGGAGTCCTGAGAGCAGCAGGAGCCCACATGCGGTTTGTTTGGTTATAGAGTATTAACTAGAAATGTTCCCTTGAGGGTTTGAAATTCTTTCTAATTTTTGTGAGGAAGTTGTTCCTCAAAGGAGTTTCAATGAGCTAACCTTGAGTTTGAAATTCCCCACAATAATCAACAACAGCAACAGTATAGAAAGTGCTTTTTACTTATTGTTACAGCTTATTTTATTGACTTTCAGCCAACAATACTATGTTGGTGACTTCCCAGGAATTCTGTATTGGGATGACCACCTATGAAACTCGATGAACTTGCATTGATTATCCAATGACATAGAAACATATATTCCAAAGCGTTTTTGGAAGTTATTCAAAGTGTTTTGGAAGAGACATCTCCCATCCAAACTGGCTCTTGACTGGGGACCCGAAGTAAAATGCCATCCTTACCAGTATCGAGACTCCATTGTCTCCTCTGATTCTAGTGCCCAGAAGAAAGCAAGGGTGAGGATGAGAATGCAAGAATCAGTTTATGAATGGGTTAAAGGCTAACAAAGTAACAAGGACTAACAAACACATCATTGGCAACTGGATTAAGAAGACTTGGCCCAGAAATAGGGTAGTACTGCCATGGCCACTAACTCAGTCTGAGCACTAAACAAAAATCCAAAGAGCAGCCAGGAGAGCTAACAGACAGATCCGGTTTTACTCGTCTAACTCATACCCTGAAGAGGCTTTATCTATGTCTACAAAAGTCTTCTTGTTTCCATTTTCAGAAGCATGCAGAATACTGTTCCTGAGTTTGATCACTGGAACCCACATGGTAGAAGAGAACTGACTCTTGCAAGTTGTCCGCTGACTTTTACATGTGCACATACCACAATACATACACATGTGTACATACAAAACCCTCTAGACTAATAAGGACATGGAATAAAAATCTTTTAAAGACTTCCAGATATATGTTTCACAATTTAAAATAAGGCATAGTAACATGTTTTAACATAGGGCTCCATACACATTTGTAGGTCAAATAAATAAAACAAATATTAAAAAAAAATAACTTATTGGAGTAGGGACTTGAATGAGGGATATGAAGCCTAAGCCCATAAAGGAAATGTTTGAGAAAAAGAATATAAAGAAACCATTTCAAATGGTGGCTGGTTTCACAGTGCCAAGCCCAATGCCAGCTGGTCCTCTAAGAACCTCAAGAACTAAGCCAGATGCTAAATAGATTCTCTAGTGTTTAATCATTATGTTATTGGTGGTGTAATAGAAAACCATAATCTCAAAATATCCACACTGTTTTTCAAATGTTTCACTCCTTCATTATAAAAAATAATTAATTCTGTTATACTTTATGTTTTTATTCTAATTTTTGAGATTGTCAACAGATCAATTGTGTTTTTTTTTTCAATTGTGTTTTAAATACTAATTGAAAAGATACTTTTAGAAATTAATTTAAGGAATAATAAACATCTCAGAGGAGGAAGGGCCTGATTCACTACTGAATTATAATATAGCTTCCCCAGAGTCGAAGCTAAGCTACTGTCAGAGCCTCAGGCCACTGTTCATATAAGGCATACTGCAAGAGAACTCAACTCTTTCCAAAGAAACTTTTTCTATGATCTTATTTCTTGCACTAGTAAAAAATTACTTTTCTAACTTCTCTTCTGTCTTTAAGTATCCTCCTGTCAAATTTATATATAGTTCCATTCATATTCGATCTGCCTAACTATAGGACCTTTTCATATCTGCCTTAGAGGTATGTTGAAAAATGTTATATATAGTTGAATCCTTATGTGAGTATGTAGATAAAAACAGGGAGTCTCTTTATTAGGAATTAAAGGCATGTAGAATCTGTGCTAGGAATGCTGGTTAAGGGGGAAGGCTGCTTATTTAGAGTTCTGAGTTTGATCCTTAGCAATAGAAAGAAAGAAAGAAAGAAAGAAAGAAAGAAAGAAAGAAAGAAAGAAAGAAAGAAAGAAAGGAAAGAAAGAAAGAAAGAAAGAAAGAAAGAAAGAAAGAAAGAAAGAAAGAAAGGAGTTCATTTATCTGTCTTGCTTTTGACATTACTTGATCCTCTTTAAAAAGTTTCCTACATATAATTATAGAGTACATTTTTATTGACTAAAAACAAGCCAGTAAATTAGAATTCCTTTTAACCAAATTTCAACAGCCAAATTAATATGAAAAAAAAGGAGGTAGATGATGACCATAATTTGTAATTTGTCAGTTGTACTGCTTCTACATGTAGGGCTATGAATACTATTAAACAGGACAGGGAAAGTAAAGGGACTATTCAGTACATAGGTATTTGTGCTCATAATCATTAGATGACAAACTCAATAATTTACTAATGAGTTTCTAGAACACAAATTGGGCTTTGTTTGCTGAAGTTGAATAGTGCTAGATTAGACTTCTACTGGTATTTACATTTCCTTCTATCTATCTGTTTTTGTTTCTTTGTTTTGTTTTGTTTTGTTTTGGCATTTTTGAAAGAGGATTTTGCCATGCTGTGTCTACCCCTCTCTTGGAATAGTTGACCTCGAGGGAGGGGAGCTTAGCAACTTAAGGTGGGTGCAGTGGAGGATGTCAATAGGCTATGATTGCACTTGTGAACAGCTTCAGAGACTGGAGACTGGTTCATTTATTGGGGGGGGGTATATACGCTCCTGCAGAGGTTACCTGGGTCGAAGGGCAATGTCTTTGTGGTCCTGCACCGTAGGCCAGGGCATCTGTATTGTAAGATAATTCATCTGCACACTGAGGGGCTGTGAAGCCTAATAACTCTCAGGGTAGTAAACTGTTACTAGGGTTGAAGGTAGAGGAATGGGCTTTATGGTGTCAGGTTGGGAGGAGGAAGTAGCCAACTCTTGACATTCTCATGTTTGAGGTATCTAGAGTTGAAGCTACCTCGACCCTTCCTCCATAACCCTGGACCATTAAGTTCCCACAGGATTTATCAGTGTAGCCTTGAGGGTCCTGGAACTTAACTTTAGACCAGGATAGCCTCAAATTCGCAGAGATCTGCCTGTCCCTGCCTTCCCAATGCTTGGTTTAAGATATGCTCCATAGTCACCTGACAATATCTATATTTCTTGAGGCATGGAAGTTGGACATAAGTTTTAATATCTTAGTAATATAGTGTGAGCACTATGAGCTTATTTGTTTCTGTTATTTTTTTGTTGGATTTTTTTTTATTTGTTAAGAAAATAAATGGTGAGTTGTTCAATAATAGCTAAAGTCAGTTTTACAGTAATGTGATATCATTTTTTTTTTAGAATGCTATAGTGTTTTGTTAAAGTAAAACAAAAAACCAAATCAAACCAAACCAAACCAAACCAAACCAAACCAAACCAAACCAAACCAAACCAAACCAAAGCAAGAGACAACTCAGAGGTTAGGAGCACAGGCTGCTCTTCCAGAGGTCAATCCCCAGCAACCAGATAGTGGCTCATAACCATCTATAATAAGAGTTGGTGCTCTCTTCTGATGTGCAGGCATACATTCAGGCAGAACACTGTATACATAATAAATAAATAGTATATATATATATATATATATATATATATATATATATATATATATATATATATATATTTCACACACACACACACACACACACACACACACACACACACATATAAAACTTTATCTTAATCATTTTCAGCCTAATCAGCATTCTCAAACATATAGATCAGATATCTCTCAGTACATCATAATAAAGAAAAAGTGTCTATCAGTTTGAAAGTGGGGTGAGGGTTGGGAGGTCAAGGAAGATGGACTAGGATCAGCTGAGGGAAGCGAGCAGGCAAGAATGGTGTGGTTCTATTTCCCTGAAAACATTTTAAAATTAGTCGCATGTTTGTGAAGATGGTATCTGCACATGTGACAGTCTGAACTTTAGATTCAAGGAGGAAAAGTGTCAATTGCATGGTTGTTTTCACCCGTCTTATGGGCACCATTGCAGCTGTAGAACAGTAAGAGGGAAACGTTTTTTTTTTTTTTTTTTTGGGGGGGGGGTTGGTTTGCAAGGATTTTATTGAGTATTTTTGCATTAATGTTCATAAGGGAAATTGGTCTGAAGTTCTATTTCTTTTCTTTTTTTTCAACTTTTATTAGATATTTTCTTCATTTACATTTCAAGTGTTATCCAGAAAGTTCCCTATACCCTCCCCCCTCCCGGCCCTGCTCCCCTACCCATCCGCTCTCACTTCTTGGCCCTGGTGTTCCCCTGTATTGGGGCATATAAAGTCTGCATGACCAAGGGGCCTCTCTTCCCACTGATGGCCAACTAGGCCATAAGAGGGAAACATTTTAAAGTATGTGCCCTTCATAACTAACATGCACAGACCAGCACTGTGTGCTGCAACTGTTACTTCATATATTAAATTTTATGCTTTTTCTCTCCTTTTCTGAGTTTTTTTTTAAATTCATGAACTCCATTTGAATAGTCTTATAAATTTCAGCATTTAGTGAACAGAGGGAAAATAAATATTAATAATTTAAACAATTTAGCTGGCTTTAGAATTACAAATGCAAAAGTCCTCATATACCACTTAAGAATTTCAAAATTGTTCCAAATTGAACCTAAAATGATTATGGAGAATTAACAATAAAAACATAGCGAGGCCCATATTTCATATTCTGCAGTTAGAAAATAGATCCAAACTTAGAGAAAATTGAGGTCTTATGAGGGTGATGGGCCTGAGACAGCTTACACGTATTTATTGGGACATTTTGTCCAATTCTGAATTATTCTTTAAGGCAACTAAGATTTCTTCATCAGATACAGTTATATGTGAAAGGAACTAGAGCTACAATAGCAACTTGTAATTTAATTTTGCTATCTGCAAAGTATGACCATTTATTTATTAACTTGGACATTTAATTTTAGTAACTATGTCACTAACAATATAGTGATATAGTAACTGCAAGATCCAATGGTTTTCTAGATTTGTTCTCTGACTTTAAGACCACAATGTTCATATTTGGTTTGAAGATGTACTAAGTTGAGTTACATGGAAAGTAAGGGAAAATAAGTGTCCCATGTCACATTTTCTTAAAACTGAAAGCAAATTTTGGCTCATTTTCTTTCTTTCTTTCTACCATAGGGAAAAATATAGATATTCAGTTTCTTTTAGGAAAAATATGTTCTAATTTTTAGATCCCAGGTGTTTTGTAGAAAATTTGTCCCTTTAAGTCATAGTTTGACCCAATTAAAAATGAAAATGATTAATTCACCTCCCATTTAAAGGATTTGAAATTGGGCTATTATCATGGTAAAACCCTTGTAAGATGTGCATATATTATGCATGTTACAATAAATTGGATATATATCAGAGAACACACATCATTGATTATTCTTTTTACTTCCAGTTGAGTCCCTTGCATAATTTTAATCCTGAGATACTAACATAAAATATTGTCATTATATCCTTGAAACATATGAAATATAGACCTACAATTTTATGTTTCATATTTTCTTTGGTTCATTTTGAAAGATTATAACTGTCTGCCTTTTAGATGGCAAGAATTGGTGAGTAAATAGCAGTTCATACATTTTAAGGTAGGTTTTGAAAGTGATCCATATACTGATATTATTTATTTTAGTGCGATCTTTAAGAAAATCATTGAGAATGTAAGGGCTTAAAAATGTTTCATAAAATATTTGTTTCCAAATACCATAGTACAATTTGTTACTCAAAGAATAATTGCATCAGTACTTGAGAGTGTGTAAGATAATTAAATTTCATATAACAAAATCAATGAAATATGCCTGCGTGTGTAATAGATCAACATTATATCTCTATATTATAAAACTGAAAGCTATTTTTTCCAAGTCATTGGTAGGACCAGAGGTTTCCTTGCCATACAGTGAACAAGCCAATTATAAGAGATTTTGATGCCTGTCATATTGCAAGGCAGGTTAGTGAACTGAAGAAGCCAGATCAAAGCGATAAACTGCTTATCTGTTGTTTTAAAGGGATGGGATGGGGCAATTATTGTCTCAATGCACTGTGAGTCTGACGTGGATCCAGCCTTTCCAGGAGATGTGAAAGTTTCTGAACAAATTTATCAAACGTAACAAATATACTAATATGATAACGAAAGGAAAGTGCTGTGTTGTTTATTTCTAATAATAATAATGATACAACTATAATTTAGTACTTTTATAAAAGTATGAAGTGTTTTTCTTTAGTGTGTTTTAAAAATATCTAAAAATAAAACACTTTTTATAGAAAGTTTTATTTGGAATTTATAATATCTTTCTGAGTAAGTTTAATCCCCATACAAATAATATTAATTAGAATTATTCAATTAGATTGAGTTCCCGTGATATTGTTTCCCCTTACCATATCTACCCCAGGGTTTTGAATCTTCTGGGCCCAAATACTGTACCCTTATGTAAAGCATATATTTGAATACTATGCTATTATTATTTCACATATATATTATTATATATTTAGTGTTAAAATAAAATTGTATAATATTTGTGTGTTAAGCTTAAAGAATTAATTTATCCTGTTGTAAAGCAATTAAATAGAATTTCTTTAAAGATTCTTATTCAGGGAGTTCCTCTCTTCTTTCCTTCTGTCTTTCCTACTGATAGCTGATCAACCCAAGGGCCTTGTCCATGCTACGCAAACATTCTCTTAAACTATATCTTATCCTACTTCCTTTTGTAATTATTTCATAAACTTCAAGGATGGACATGGTAGTTATTTATTATTGATCATTTACTTTGCTTTTTAAAAAATAATTACCTAAATATTTATAAACTCTAAACACAATTTCTCTCCCAAATTTTACATAAAAGGTTCAACTTTCTCAGTATGCAGTATAACATTTTAATGAAAAATTCATTGAGACTTTCATACATGCTTTTATTACATTTGATAAAATTTGCCCCCATTTCGTTCCTTCCTACTCTTCTACCCTTAATATTTCAACTTCATGTATCTTTTGGATTTAAGCCCACTGGCTCACGATACTGCTGCATGTATATGCGTAGAAATAGGACCATGTACTAGAGCATGGGTCCTCAGCCCTGAGGGAAACTTACTCTTCCTTCCCACATTAGCTATATACCATCGGTATCTACTCAGATGTAACTGGCTTGCTCTTGGACAGGTCTTGTGCATGAAGTCATAGCTACCATTAATTCATTATGTGTCACAGCAAATAATATTTCTCAGCAGACCTCTATTACTTTTGGCTCTTGAAATTTTTCCAACCCACTTTCCACATTGATGCCTGAGTCGAAGGAGAGAGAGTGCCATAGTGTTGTCCTGGTAATAGCTGAGTATCTCACCGTCTCTTATTCATTGTGTATTTACATGCACTGTCTGGGTCTCTGTATTAATCACTATCTATAATGTGATGCATCATTTTTATTCGAAAAGCAAATAGTAACAAAGCCCTTCTGCTCTAGATGACTCCAAGATTACCACAACACACACTACAGTTTAGCCACCTTTAGAAATAAGGCAAACCAAAATTGGTACTTCTTCCTTCCAGTAATATTCTCTCTCTTGGGCAAGCTCCTAGATGCCTTGTACTGCTTCCATGCAAGTGGAATTCTCTCACAAAAGTTTGAATTCTCACTTCTTAGAGTCCAAAAGCAGAACAGAAACAGATGCCTTAACGGTGGGCACATCATCACAATCATTATGCAAATTATGTTCCTAAAAGAAAACAGGAATACACAGAATACATAAGAAGCCAGAAAGATTCATATCAGTATGTCAATTCATATTTTAATGCATTTTAAGTGTTTTATTTGTGTATATTCGTTTGGAGCCTTTTGATATTTAGAACTTGTTCATCTGTGACAAAATATTGAATTAGAAAATATTGCTTTCTCCTGGCAATCTTTGCCCTCATTGTAAATATCTTTCTGACTACAATGAAAAGAAATTGCTTATTTCTTGGATAATATTTAGTATACTTGCTTATCACTATATTTCTTTTTTTTTTAATTGGAATCCAAGTAAGTGATTGTAGTTAAATAAAGGTTATTTAGCTGGGTGTGATGACACACACCTTTAATCCCAGCACTGGGGAGGCAGAGGCAGGCAGATTTCTGAGTTCGAGGCCAGCCTGGTCTACAGAGTGAGTTCCAGGACAGCCAAGGCTATTCAGAGAAACCCTGTCTCAAAACAAACAAACAAACTAACTAACTAACTAACTAACAAACAAACAAACAAAAATTAAAAAAAAATAAGAGTTAGTTATTAAACCCATACTGTGATCTACTCTGTTTGAATAACCTCAACAGAAATTTCTTATACTGTATAATTAACAATAACAACATGCCATCAGCATGTATGTAGCTACACTATACACCAGAACAATTTTATGTGGATTGCTATATGAAAGACCAATTTAAGTATCCTTAGAATTTTTCTGTCAGCCAGGTGTGGTGGCATATGCCTTTAATTCCAGAGCTCAGGAGGCAGAAACAGGTGATTTCTAAGTTGGAGTACAGCTTGCTCTACATAAAGAGGTCCAACATACCTAATGCTGCATTGTGAGACCTTATCTCACAAGCAAAGAGGAAGAAAGAAAAGAAAGAAGAGGAGGAGGAAGAGGTATGGGAGTGGGAGATGGAGGTGATGAGGGAAGGAGACAAGATGTAGAATCTTTTTTCTAATTCATTTTCTTTCTGAGAATTTGTGCAATTTTGCTATATATTTGAACAGTATATATTGATACTTATATAACCTTATACACACGTTTACACACATATAAAGAGGTATATAATTATAAATGTCTTTATTTATGGCCTTTATAAGATATAAGTAATTTATTAATATTGATATCAGTAAATTAGTTTTATTTGCATGTAATAGAAACTGGATTCTGAAAAGACTATCATGCTTAAATAATACATATCAAATACTGAATGACTGCGAGGTGTTTATAAAGGTTTTATTTTTATAAATATCTCTTATATACCTATGAACTGTGAGATATGTGTAATATGTAAGACACATGAATATTTTTAGACAGATACACACATTCAATCCCATGAAAAATTTAAAGTTGTGACATTATTTAATTGAAGACAATCTTTGAATATTCCTAAAGCTCAGAAACTACTTTCATGTTACCCTGAATGTTTTCCTAAAGGCATCACATGCCTAACTGCTTATCACAGGACATTGTTGGCATCAGGCTAAGGTTAATTGTAATTGCACACAGTCACCTGGACAATGTTGTAATCTGAAGTAGAGTCCCTCTGCTGTGTCGGCTCTACAGTATATTATTTCTAGGCATTAATGCCAGGGTGCTCTTTAAATTGGCTGTGGCACTAGAGAGGAAGTGATTTACGTGCTCGATTTAGTGCTCTCCTCTTGCTGTCTGCTTCAGGCCACTTTCCCTGGAATAGCAGAGTGTGAACAGAATTAAAATTCAAATGTAACCACAGATGGAAAGAATAACATGAAATAGGTTAATGGAAGAAAATCCTGCCCTGTCTATTTGTTGAAAGGTGTGTTTTATCCAAATGTCTGAGTATCCAGGAACACTTAGTTCTCTACTGGGATTTCCTGAATTAATATTAAAAATTGAATTTTGCTGAATGAATGTAAGTTTAGACTGAATTCTCAGAAGATGGTCTAAGCAGTAGGGAAAGCCAAACAGTTTTTGTTCTCTGAAGATTAAGAAAAGATGGAGGTCACTTAACCATAGTTTTATGTGTACACAGAATAACTTCAGTAGATCTATTAGACTTTTTTTTTTTTTTTTTTTTTTTCTAATTTAGGGCTACTAGCCAAAGACAGGCAATGCTTTATCCATGTATGTGATTTAACCCTGTGTTCTTTAATTTAATTGTATTTGGAAACAGAGAAGCAGCTTCCTGGCTCTAATCATTCAAGAAACAGCTGGCAGTAGGGAGGGCATGGCCCAATGATTAAGAGCTCTTACTGCTGTTCTAGATGGACTCAGTTAAAGTCTCAGAACCCACATGGACATCCAGAAACATGTGTAAGTCCCCAAGGGATTTGACAGCATTTCTAATGCCTGTAGGCTCCTGCATCTATGTTATACATGCATACATGTAGATTTATGTATGCTTGCACATGCACAACACGCATGCATGTGCACACTACATATTTAAAATAAAGTAAATATTTTTAGTACAAGGATACATCTAAGAAACATCTTGCAGCTTCTGATATTTTGGTTATGCAGTTCACACACAGGAAGTTTATTCAATACATTTCCACCAAATATAGGATGAAAATATTATGCCTTTGTGCATTAGTTTCATGAAATATTCAAATGTACAGATGCCTAGAACTTTAATTCTGATTGTACTTTAATTTCTGTCATTTAACACTCCATTTTTATATAATGCTTTCACAATTATTGATTGAAAATATAGCTCTAACTTAGGAAAATTCATTTACGTTTTTTGTTGTTGTGGCTATTTCATTTAAAAATTGTACTTGTAATCTTTTCACTGACCTAACTTCCCTAAAGTTAAAAGTGTTCCCAACAGAGAGATATGTCAGGATCCTGTCAGCAAAATCTTTCTGGCATATGCAATAATGTCTGGGTTTGGTAGTTGTACATGGGATGAATCCCCAGGTGGGGTAGTCTCTGGATGGTCCTTCCTTCCATCTTAGCTCTGAACTTTGTCTCTGAAACTCCTTCCATGGGTATTTTGTTTCCCATTCTAAGAAGGAGCAAAGTATCCACACTTTGGTCTTCCTACTTCTTGAGTTTCATGTATTTTGCAAATTGAATCTTGGACATTCTAAGTTTCTGGGCTAATAACTGCTTATCAGTGAGTGCATAACATGTGTGTTCTATTGTGATTGAGTTACCTCACTCAGGATGATATGCCAATGCCTGGCAAATACAGAAGTGAATGCTCACAGTCATCTATTGGATGAAACACAGGAACCCTAATGAAGGAGCTAAAGAAAGTACCCCAGGAGCTGAAGGGGTGCGCAGTCCTATAGGAGGAACAACAATATGAAATAGCCAGTTACCCCCCACCCCCGAGCTTTGTCTCTAGTTGCATATGTAGCAGAGGATGGCCTAGTCGGTCATCAATGGGAGGAGAGTCCTTTGGTACTGCAAAGATCATATGTCCCAGTACAGGGGAATGCCAGGTCCAGGAAGTGGGATTGGGTGGGTTGGGGAGCAGGGAGAGGGATGTTATAGGGGGCTTTGGGGATAGCATTTGAAATGTTTGCCTGTTTCTACTTAGTGCGCTTACTTTGTGTGTAGATATGTAATTGTGTGTATGATTTTCCACTTTACCTCATAATGCTGATATACTCATTCTTCAAAATGTAGTCAGTGAGTATATCATGAATAATTTTACAACTTCTTTCTGTTAACACTTTCATGCTTTTGAAATAAAATTTGAAGCAAATCAATTCATTAATTTCCTTATAGTATAATATTCTACTCTTTTGTTTTTAAGATTTTTGATTTTGCAAGTCACAGCACAGAAAATTGATAAGCATTCTGTTATGTGTCTTGATATAGATATTAATGCTATTCTGGAAAATGTATATTTAATGTAATTTATATATTACTGTCAAACCTTCTCCAAAAATATGTGTGTGTGTGTGTGTGTGTGTGTGTGTGTGTGTGTGTGTGTCTTTAGCATCTTGCAACTCTTCATCACTTTGAGAAATTGAAATATTTTAGATATATTTTTCATCTTCTATATTTAAAAAGTAGCTAAATTATATATTTTTTCCAGTTAAAGGCAATAATGGCCATCAGTTGGCTACTTCAATTCTTCTGTCTTTTCTGTTACTCCTATTATTTTGAAAGTTTACCAGTTTTAAAAATGACTTATTTTTTTTCTTATCAATGATAAAATATTAGGCAAAAGGGAGGGAATAAATGTATTGATTAAATCAGTATAAAGTTTATAGTTCATTCAATTAACGTGTAGATGATATGACCTACTAAACACATATAGCTATTATTTGGAATCTAATACTGAAGTCAAAGATCAGTATGATTTTGAACTCATTTGTTATTATTCAAAACCAGCAATTAAATTAAACAAATTTAAGAGGATTATCCATTGTGTTCCATTGGACTCTAAAATTTTACAAATTGTATCGTTTCTAAAGTATATGTTAAAAATGATTTGCAGCAATAACAAAAATACAATATCAAATAAAATTACAATATTGCTTTAACATTTTTATTCCTTTTGTGACTTACAGTTAGAAAGGCAGTAGTTATGGAATTCATTGAGAATGGGTGCAGCTGTGCTTTTTGTTATCCTTGGTCATCTTCTGTTGGTGCTCTATATATTGCAAGTACTTATTATAATCATTTAATGTTGACTATGTGCCTATTCTGATAGCAATTTATTTAACAACTAATGGCATTTGATAAGCCAAAAGTAATAATATCAACAATTTAATGCTTGGTATATGCCTGGTATTGGGTTAAATATTAGCATTCTTCATTTCAACTACAGAGTTAGAAAAATAACTTTATTATGCAGCTTTTTAAATAAATAAATCCAAGGTTGGTGATTTTCCCATGTGACTGACAAGGCCAGCTAAAAGAAGTCTTATTCTTAACTTTATCATCAGGGTATAAAGATAATAGCCAACTATCAACAGCCCTACCAGCTACTCGCAATAACATATAATTTTGTTTGGTGATAAAAAGAGAAATAGAAGAGTGCCATGTGAAAAGTCCCTGCAATTTTCCTGAACACAAGAGATATAAAAATTTGATAAGCTATACTGCTATTATTCTTACACAATTCCTAAGCCCATATTTTATTGGTTTATCCATACCGAGAGACTTCCTTGAGAAAGTGATGAAACTGTGTTTTTAGTAGCATCGTTTGGTGTTTATTTCTTTGTTTTCATTTGAGAAAGTCTGTGTGTTTAAATGTGAGTACTTTAAGGCAGAAATCACTGCTCTTTAGAGTATAGTAAATAGCTTTACCAATGATTCCAATGGGTGCAGTAGGTTACTTAAATAGGCCACATATGTGTGCCTGTTCAGTTGGAGAACAGGAGGAGACGTGTTGAAAACAGATTGGTAAGCACTACAGACAAAAAAATATAAAAATGGAAAGCAAATGAAAAATTTATTATAAATTTTAGTTTAGTGTTTAGTACATTGCACAGATCCAGAATAGAGTGACCTTAGACTTGAGAATGAATGAATGTAGAAATGAATAATGAAGTTATATTTAGTACCTTTCTCTCAGATCCACAACCAAAACAAGGGGATTCAAAATAGGTCACAGCATTGCAGCTGAATGTCACCCATTAACTTAACGTCAAATATATCTGCTTGACAGCCTCCAGCAGATGTAAACTGCAGAATTACAAGCTTTCCTTATTGCAGTGTTTGCCAGAAAAGTAAATTAAAACTTAACAGAAGGTGGAGCACACCAAATAGTTCTAAGAAAGGAGTATATGCATATGTATATGTATACATACACACATGAACACACAATAACATTTACTGAGAAAAAAAAAAAAAGATGCCATGAATTTGACGAAGAGTAGGATGAATATACCAGAGTGTGTTGAAGGAAGGAAAGGGAAGGGAGAAATTTTGTAATTAAATTATAATCTCAAAAATTATAGACAAGAAAAGGGAAAGAAAACAGTATTGTACAGACTGAAAGAGAACACAGAAGCAAGTGAATTTTCCTGAGCCATCAAATCTTTCTTTGAGGAACTGCATACCTGTGAAAAAGAGAATCACATCCATCTCCTCTGGCTTGCAAAAACAGCAGGTTGATCTGTCATCTGTACTTACAAAGGCACTTACACCCGCTTCAAAATCTGCTGTAAGAATTCTGAAACCTTCTTCACCAATACAGGGAATGGTATGAACTTTAAGATTTATATGTTAAAATTGCACAACATAAAAAAAAAAAATTAAAGATTGTGTTCCAATGTGTACCTGGAATTTTTAAATTCTTTATCTTTAGGCCATTTTTTTATGAAGCAAATTCAATTAGCATTTCCTCATCTCAATGTTCACTAGCAGAAGTATTTTAGACTCTAAAAATCACAATTCTGGTATTTCATAAAATTATACACAGGCAAAGAAAATGTTGACATATATAAGATTCAGTTAGTAAAGTGTCATGTAAAGATAAAAGTCACAAGAGTGCAGAAATGGATATTTGAGTATACAATTAAAACCCTATTTGAGTATACAATTAAAATCCGGTTATAAATGGTATCAAGTGGCAAAATATATCATTATTTTCTTAGTATTCCTTATATAGCTAAACAGTATCATTTTTCTTTGTAGGCTTTCTGCTTATACACCTTTTATACCTTTAATTATATTATTTTAATACATTTGTATATAATTTATATAATTTCTCTGTCTATGGATAGAATGTGTGTCCATTTCAAAATGGTGAAAGAAAAGAATAGTGGGAGCCAGGTGTGGTGGCGCACGCCTTTAATCCCAGCACTAGGAAGGCAGAGGCAGGCGGATTTCTGAGTTCGAGGCCAGCCTGGTCTACAAAGTGAGTTCCAGGACAGCCAGGGCTATACAGAGAAATCCTGTCTTGAAAAACAAAACAAAACAAAACAACAAAAAAATAAACAAACAAAAAAAGAAAGAAAGAAAAGAATAGTGGGAAATGATGTAATTACACACAGGCACACAAATACGCACACAGACAAACACAAATGCACAAATATTTAGTTAGTGTAATAAAATGCAAAATATAATAGTGAAACGATAATCTTTAATAAAACCGTATATGCCTTTGTATCTTACTTTGGCTTCAGATAGCAATCTATTACTCTAGTTAAGTATTTTAACTTGTTTCAAAACATTTATTTCTAAGTTTCAAAGCTTTTACGTGGACTTAGTTTGTCCATGACCTTCAGTCTTGGAATGTGAAAGAGAACTATTAACCTTTTTTCCAATAATTTGTCCTTTCAAATTGAGAAAAATAAGAAAGAGTTTCAACCTCGAACTTTGACTGTAGCTATCTTGTATTCAATATTCAAATCTCTTATTACGTTATTTAGCCTAAGAAGTGCAAATACACACACACACACACACACACACACACAGACACACACACACACACACACACACACACACACACACACACACACACACAACTACCAAGACAGCATTTTGGAACATATTTTTACAAAATTGAGACAATAAAAACTATACTCATCTTTTAGTGTTCATAGATCCCTATTTGTGTGTGTGTGTGTGTGTGTGTGTGTGTGTGTGTGTGTGTGTGTGTGTGTGTAGGAGAGCTGTCTGCTGACTGGCTTCATTAGGTCTCAGCAAGCCTGAGGGATACTGTTCTCTTGGACTTCTCAGCACTGGGAGAGCAGCACCGAAATGGATTGCACTATTTAAGATGTCATTTCTGTTTTCTAGTATTACCTTCTTATTAAATATTTTCTTAAACATGTATACATCAATAAAATGTGTTTGGATATAGTCCACCCTCCTTTTGTCCCCTCCAAAGAGTCCTTTTCCCTTTTCCTTTTTTTTTTTTCTTGCATATTTTGCTTTGCTTTGTTTTGTTTTGAGACAGGGTTTCTTTGTGTAGTGTTTGCTATCTATCTGAACTATCTCTGTAGACCAGGCTGGCTTTGAACTCACAGAAATCCACCTGCCTCTGCCTCCCAGATACTGGGATTGAAGGTGTGCACCTCCACTGCCCAGCCTCTTTGTTTCTTCTTTCATTTACTGTTTGGCTGTTGTAGTATATGCACATGTGTGGGGGACTCTTGTTTTGTAGTATATGCATATGTGTGGGGGACTCTTGTTTTGTAGTGTTAGCATATTTACACTGACAAGTGTAAAAGTGTAAAAGTGATTCTCCCTCTCCAAAATCTACAAACTGCCAATTGTTCTTAAGCTAGTGGGGTGAGAGGTACTTCCTAAGACCCTTCTCCATCCATTTGTGGGTTTGGGGTCTCCTACAAAGCCCCTCCTTATTACATGGCTGTTCCCGATCCAAACTTTTATCCTCCTGCTTGCATGACAAGAATTTACTGGCTTGAAATGGAGTGTTAAGAGCACCTACTGCTCTTCCAGAGATCCTGAATTCAATTCTCAACAACCACATGTTGGCTCACAACCATCTGTAATGGGTCACAATGCCCTCTTCTGATGTATCTGAAGAGAGCAATGGTATATTCATATACATTAAATATATAAATAAATAAATAAAACTTTTTAAAAAAGAAAAAAAAAAGGAACTTACTGGCTGAGCTCTTTTCCTATTTTCATGTTTTAAAAATATTATCAACTTTTATTTACAGCTTGTATTACAGCTTTTTTTAGTCCTGGCTGGAAAAAAAAAAAAAAAAAAAAAAAAAGACTTCTTTTTTTAAAAGCTAGTATTTTTTTTTTTATTTTAGATTTGTAATCTTGATTTTATACATATTTTGTATGTGCACATTTGGTCATAAAATCATTTTGATTCTGTGGAGATCTGTGGAGGAAAAAAAACCAAACCCTTTCTGTCAGACCTTTTCCTCACCTAACTGTGTATTTTCACACTCACGATCAAAAGGCAAACACAGCCTAAGAGCTTTAACAATATTAACCCGATTACTTCTATTACATTTAAAAAGATCACTAAAATATTAAGTTTTTTACTTTGTTGTTTAAGATCACTAATAATGTTATTATTAGAAATTATTTTACAGAATAACCAAGGGGGAAAAATGACAATATCCATATATAGTCTAAGCACGAGAATTATATGACTATTATACACAAGGTAGAGCGTTAGATACATCTCCCTGGTAATCGTAAAGTAGGAGGAATTTTTTGTTTTTATATTTTACTTAAAAAAAATGCCGGGCTTGGTGGCGCACGCGTTTAATCCCAGTACTGGGGAGGCAGAGGCAGGCGGATTTCTGAGTTCAAGGCCAGCCTGGTCTACAAAGTGAGTTCCAGGCCAGCCAAGGCTATACAGAGAAACCCTTTCAAGAACAAAACAAACAAACAAACAAACAAACAAAAAAGCGTGTCAGAAAACATTGGTACACTTTCAATTCCCATGGTAACTCTTTTGGAGATAAATGTAAAATAAATCATGCAATACAAGACAATTTTGTTCATACAGCCACAAAAGTGATATTGAGTCATTTTGGATGTAGTTAGTAGGATGCCAAGGAATCAGATATGAAGAGTTTATGAATGGCAGATTGCCGGTGAAAACTCACAGTTAGCAAAGATGGGGATGTGCTATACACAGCATAAATCAATTCCAACTTAAACAGCTCCCCTCCTCTTTCTGCTGTTGTAGAAACCTACATTATTTGTCCCTTTGCATTAAGGTGTGCAGAGTTATCTGAATATAAATACTGGAAGAGATGCGTAAGAATCTAAACCTGTTTGTCAGTACTAACCAAAAAGTTCTGGCAGTGTGATAAACAATTAATTTGAAAGTTTCTACACTCTGACAACAAATTGTAATGGGTAGCTTACATTAGAAAGGATTCATGACTGTTCTTTTAATTATATATGAATGCAGGAAATATTGTGCTTAACAATAAGAAAGATGGATTAAAGTGGTTAGAAAAGGAAGTGAGTGTTAGCTTGTGTTAAATCTAATAAAAACACAGATAACAAGATCATTTGTTCAATTACATTTACTATTTGTTTGGAAGAATTGCATAGCCAGAAATGGAGCACACAGTATTTTCTATAGTAGTTTCAATTTCTTTAAACAAAAGAGTCACACCCCTCTTTGGAGATTACAGAACACAAGCAGGATATAACAGATGAGACCTCAGTCTTTCCTACGTAGTACTTGTAATTATTTACTTTAATATTATATATTTTATGATATATAGATATTTAACTAAATCATATATATAATATATATCATAATCATATATATAATATTATATACAACATTATATATATATATATATATATATATATATATATATATATATATGATAGTTTATAAAATGTTAAACAGGAGAAATATTAGATTTTATAATTGTTTTCTGAACCAGAGTTTGTAATACATTTATCACAAAACTATTCTGATAAAGCTCATTTAAATGGGGAACACTCCACTACTTTGAATCAATCCCCCCTTTTGTATCAGAGATTTCATCTTGTATTGAGATATTGTTTAGTCCTTTTTAATAGTACCAAATTGTCTCAAGTCAGTGGTTGAAAATTCTGGTGATCAAAACACGTAAAGTGCTATTAAAGCCATAAAAACACATTTAGTCTAATATCCATTTATCAGTGAGTGCATACCCAATGACTTCTTTTGTGATTGCGTTACCTCACTAAGGATTACATCCTCCAGATACATCCATTTGCCCAAGAATTTCATAAATTCATTTTTTAAATAGCAGAATAGTACTCCATTGTGTACCACATTTTCTGTATCCATTCCTCTGTTGAGGCACATCTGGGTTCTTTCCAGCTTCTGGCTATTATAAATAAGGCTGCTATGAACATAGTGGAACATGTGTCCTTTTTACCAGTTGGAACATCTTCTGGGTATATGCCCAGGAGAGGTATTGCTGGATCCTCTGGTAGTACTATGTCCAAATTTCTGAGATAACGCCAGACTGACTTCCAGAGTTGTTGTACAAGCTTGCATTCCCACCAGCAATGGAGAAGTGTTCCTCTTTCTCCACATCCTCACCAGCATCTGCTGTCCCCTGAATTTTTGATCTTAGCCATTCTGACTAGTGTGAGGTGGAATCTCAGGGTTGTTTTGATATGCATTTCCCTGATGATTAAGGATGTTGAACATTTTTTCAGATGTTTCTCAGCCATTCGGAATTCCTCAGTTGAGAATTCTTTGTTTAGCTCTGTACCCCATTTTTTAATGGGGTTATTTGTTTTTCTGGAGTCCAGTTTCTTTAGCTCTTTGTAGATGTTGGATATTAATCCCCTATCAGATTTAGCAAACACAAGAACATCAAGAAGGAAGACCAGCTCGTGGATACTTCATTCCTCCTGTGAAGAGGAAACAAAATACCCATGAAAGGAGTTACAGAGACAAAGTTTAGAGCTAAGATGAAAGGATGGACCATACAGAGACTACCCCACCATTGGGGGATCCATCCCATAATTAGTCATTAAACTCATACACTATGGCATAGGACAGCTAGTGCCTACTTAAGGGACGCTGATATAGCTGTCTCGTACAGAAGTGGATGCTCACAATCATCTATAAGAGGGAACACAGGGCCCACAATGGAGAAGCTAGAGATAGAACCCCAGGAGCTGAAGGGGTCTGCAACCCTAGAAGAGGATCAACAATATGAACTAACCAGAACCCCGAGAACTCGTGTCTCTAACTCCATATGTAGCAGAAGATGGCCTAGTCGGTCATCATTGGGAAGAGAGGCCCCTTGGTACTGCAATCTTTATATGCCCTAATACAGGGGAACTCCAGGGCCAAGAAGTGGGAGTGGGTGGACAGGGGAGGAGGAAGGGGGGAGAGGGGAAGGTACTTTCGGGAATAGCATTAGAAATGTAAATTAAGAAAATATCTAATAAAAAAAATTGGAAAAAAAACACATTTATTCAATGGTAGCAGTTAGGAATTGATACTTACAATAAATAAGTTTTAGTTTCTTTAAAATAACCACATTGCAATGAAAAGACAGTATGAAAGTGAAGGAATGGATGTGTACATACCATATAAAAATTAAAGATAAAGATAAAACATATTTGAATAGAGATGCAAACTTGTCAATATATGAAGACTTAATCCCATTACTAGGCAAGCCTATATTTACAGAAAGTAATATACATTTATATGTAGTTACTAAGCACATAGGCAATAAATACAGCAAAATCATGAAGAACATAGCATTTAATACTATACAACAAGTAGAGCTCATTTTTTCAATATAAAACTATAGAAGACAATGTATTTGAATGTATAGATGATAATAAAGTACATGCTGTACCATAAACAATTCTCCAAAATTTTTAAAGTATTTAACTTGTGATAGCTAGATTCTGTCTACAATGAATTCAAGAACAACTCTAATTTATAACATTTTACTGACAGTTTAAGCTATGGTAATAAGCTAAGAGTGAAAAATAAAATTCAAATGAATTCAAATAGAGGACATAATTGCCAAATTCTGAATCTCACAAAACTTAAAATCATAGCTAACAAATAGTAAGTGAATTTAAAAAGCATCGAAGCATCAGTATTGTCCAGGGGAGTGCCATCAACAGTAGATATATGTAAGCATATAAATGGAGTTATATTACCGCGGAGGCTTAAAAGTCCTATTATCTGTTTTCTGTCATCTATAGAATTAGGACAACTTGTGATATATTCAAGTTCAACTCTGAAAACCTGAGGACAATGAACTATGAGAATAAAAAGATGACATTCCTGTTCAGAAGAGGAGCTATAATTTTAATTTCTGCCATGTTGTATTCTATTCAGGCCATCACATTCCAAAGTGGCACCCAACACTGTTGAGTTTGATCAACTTTATTCAGCACAGTTATCAAAATTATAACTACTTTTGGGGACACCATTATAATTATTCAGAAATAATCTACTAGCTGTCTGGAATCAGTCAATTCAAATTATCAGGTAAAACTAATTATTATGTATTATGTATCAGGTAAAACTAATTATGTGTATTTTCCATATGAGGACAACAAAATTAATAGGCTATTTCTATATGACTATTATGGAAAAGTGAAAATTAAAAAAAATTACTTAAAATTGTCTAAGAACACAATAATAATTATATGTAAACTTAATAATATATGTAATCAACAGAAATTGAAGATCATTAAAATAAATTTCAGATCAACATATTAATCTCTCATCGGATAACTGTGAATATGTTTGCACTCCTGAAAATTTTTAATAAGAATAATACAATTACCTTACAAACTTTTGTATTCATTATTTTTAACTTAAGAATGAAAAAATAAAATTTACGTCTCTTTGTCCAGCTTCCACTTTACATCCTCTAATCCTGATGAAATGTGATTTCTGGCTCTAAAAGTTCCTAAAACCAATGATTTTCCCCCATCCCTGAAGGAGAACAAATGCTCTTGATCAGATAAGTCTGTTTTCATAAAATCAGAATAGAGGAGGTTTATCCTAATGAATTTAAGCCTATTGTAAGCTAGGGAAAGTAGTACTAATGAAAAGATACTGGAACAATGATACAGAATAGAGAGACCCAACTGCTCTATGTGTATTTCATATTCTCCATGGTTAGTCTAAGTAGCCTTAGAGGCACTGCCAAATACATTGCTTAGTTTAAGAGTATATCTAGTTGCAAATGCTGGGTAAGAATGGCAATGAGGACTTTAAGGAGCTTTGTGGACTCTAAGTATTAGGCAAGAGTAGCCTAAGCTGAGAATTATGAAAAATATTCATGAGAAAAGCTAGGTGAAATGTGTGTGAAAATGCACTATATTCCTGGCTGGCATTAAAAGTCCATTTTTTTTTAGTCATCACAAATTAACACTCATCAGGCTTTGTATTGTTTTTTATAGCCAAATTCAACTTCAGAAGTGCAAAATAATATAAAAAAATGGAGGTTGTGTTTGAACAGTAACAGACAGAGGTGAAAAGGGAAAGGAAAATGCTGAATAAAATGCTTTTTTTTTTTTTGGAAATGACTACAGTGAGGCAAACAAAATATCATGCATCCAAGAAACATTTTGCAGCCAGAGAAAAGATGTAGTTAGACATCAGTGAATATGAGGGGGTGGTAGAAGCTGGGTAATGCGATTTTGAATTTGAGATACGATGTGCTGGAATTGATAAGCACATGGAATTACTTGAATGTGGGGATTGCTATTTGATTCTGTGAACTATTGTCTGTTGTAAGCGGGTACAGGAAGATGATTGCTGAAGAAAGAGCTCTAGAGATTGGAGGCATTGAATATTTTAATTACCAAGGATTTATTTCAAGAGAGAATTTAGAAAACCCTCATAATATGTCAAATGCTATAATCCTTCAAGGATTAAGGAGAGTCTCAAAGAAGCTAACTGCTCATATGATTTGATGGCACTGATTGAATAATATTTTACAGAGGAAAACTGGAGTGGTCTGCTGTTACATACTACGACAAAGCTTCTATAATTTAGTTGATCAAAAACTTCAGTTAGTCTGTAAAGGAAATTTAATCCAGCAACATGGATGCTTTGGCAAGAGATCAATCCACTGACTTTGTAGGACCATATGATCCATGTACAATGGATTACAGTAAAATCTGGGTGGAATACAGAAACATCCTTAGTACATACCTTTAAACCCTGACAGTGAAGGAAAGGGAAGCTTGTAGAGAATGACTAACCAGAGATTTCACAGAATAAGTCAGAGCTAGGATCTGCCCAACTCACATGAGAACGTAGAGGAAAGCCTACCTAAGAGTGGCATAGAGAGAAAAAGTGTGTGTGTGTGTGTGTGTGTGTGTGTGTGTGTGTGTGTGTGTGTGTGTGTTCTGGCACTTCTACCAGGAAAATTTTACAGAGACAGGGTGCAGAGAGAAGCTAGATACAGGCAAAGACAGAATTAAGCAGAGAACTAGAAGGAGCCAGAAGATTAGAGCAAATTGCCAAAGTTTGTATGAGGCCTAGCAGAACAGTTCAGTCAGAAGCTGAGAGAAACTGCATTGACTCAGTCAGTTTGAAAGATTAGATTATGCAGAGGCTAGGCGCTAACTGGACTAGCCCTAGGTTTAATGGGAGCAGAGAAGAAAATTATCGGGTCTCAGCCATAGCCGTGTAGTCTCACAGCTTAGAAATAAAAGCAATGTTTAGATTAATCTTCTTCCTAATAAATATACAATTCCATCAATGTGTGGCATGAACAGCTCATTTTGTTACACTTAGTTCTAGCCAAGGCATCTTAAAACTGGAGAGGGCAAAGCTCATCTCTCTAGAAGTGGGGCTTGTAAGTTGACTAGAGCCTTAGCTGGGAAGTTAACCAAGATAAAACTCCATATAGTTTCTTTCATGATTTTCTTAAGATGACAATTGGATTAGAAGTGTCTCGAGCCTGGCAGTGGTGGCACGTGCCTTTAGTCCCAGCACTTGGGAGGCAGAGGCAGGTGGATTTCTGAGTTCAAGACAAGCCTGTTCTACAAAGTGAGCTCCAGGACAGCCAGGGCTACACAGAGAAACCCTGTATCAAAAAAAAAAAAAAAAAAAAAAGTCTCAAAAGCCTTAGGGAAAAACATTTTATATTTAACCTAGAAGTTACCTTACATGCTCATTTCTCTGATAATTAACAGTTTCACCAAGATTCACTGGAGATAGATACATATAGAACTTTACCACCTACTGATAAGGGGGATACACATGCTAACATGTCACTGCTTACAGAAGATGTGAAAGGGGAGATATATGGCAGTTGCATAGATAGTCTGGGAAAACAAGGAATTACAAAGGAAGTGTACACTGTAAAAGCTCACTGTTAGAAGGAAGGTAAGAAAGAAACAGCTGTTATCAGACAGTTTGTGTTATCAAGAAAAAAAAAACATGTCTTTATAATAGGGACAAGGAAAATACAAATACAGAAAAAAAGTTTGAACATAAAGTAAAATTGTCTGTGATATTACAAAGGATCAAGAATCAAAAGATAACCAGACCAACAAACTCTTAGGTATTAGGAAACTTAAGTAGAAGAGATTTATTAAAAATGAAGAAATGTGTACAGAAACTTAATTCAAAGAATAAAAGAAATATATATATATATATATATATATATATATATATATATATATATATATTAACATTTATTATTATGCTTGTCAGTATAAAATGTGATAGTACCTTAAATAAAAATAAATACAATTATGCAATATTTTAAAGTATTTAGAAAGCTTTTGTTTTTATTCATTTGTACACACACAGACACACACACAGACATAGTCATACATATGTTTAGGTAACAAGTTGTCATGTACGTAGAAGTCAGAGGACAAATTTCAGGACTCAATCCTCTTCCATTCCAGCGTGGATTCATTTTCATGAAGAGCCATCACTGGCCCTAGAAAACTTTAAAATATTACATACACCATGATATGTATTTCACTGAGAGCATGATCTATTTTTTTTGTAGCTTTATAAAATAATACTAAGAAATAAAATATAGTAGAACTATATAATTTGTGTGCTCTCATAAATTAAAGTGAAACACATTTGAATAGTTAGTTGTATCTTAAGTTCTACATTTGTAATATTATTTTTGACAAGGGTACTAAATAGGAGTAAAATGAACACATGACATAATTCATCTATGTAAGTTCTCTCAACTGGCAAATTTTCTAACCACTAATTACTCCAGTTGTTAAACCACATAAAACTTGAAATTCTCTCTTGTTCTATAGGCACAGAGTCAAATTTTTGCACTATCTTTAATCATGGTAATAAAGTATTCTAGTTTTAGTAAACTGTTCATACCTGACTGGAAAACAATCTCTTTTTTTATTCCAGAGTTTTGGCAGTTGATTGATTTTATTTTATTTTAAGAACATATCTTAATTAAAATATTCTTAAATCATTTCTACCCTTAGTTTTCTCTCTTGCACCATTTTATATACTATTTACTCTCAAATTTATGGTCTCCTTTTAAAAACTGTTGTTAAAAGCATGTACAAATATAAAGATCAAACCTTCTTATAGACAGCTGCCCTAGGGCTGTGTCTTCACATACTTTCCATCATGAGAAATTCTCCTACCCACTAGGTTTATCTAACCATAGCTATCACCCATGTCAAAAATCAACTAACTGGAGGGCCGGGTATTGAAAATGAATTTTGGTAAGGCAGAAAATTTCATTCTTTAACAAATGTTCTTTTTGAAAAGCAATGTCCATACTGAAAATAACCAAAGAAAAAGAAAGTACCAAAAAGAAGGAAGAAAGAAAAAAAGAACACACATACATGAATTCAGAAGTACTGTAATTTACTTATGTTTTGATTAATTTTTATTTTTATTATTGGAGCAGATAATTTTTCATTTTAGGATATAGTACTTTCTCAAATTGAATATTATGCTTCACAATGATGATAAAAATGGTATCTCCTATATACTTTTTGAATTATGTTTGAGAAAAAGGTGTCAAACTTTAGCTTTGCATAATATTTTACAGACACTAAAACATATAACTTATATTCTTAGTCCATTAAAATTTTAAATTCTAATAAAAGTGAATTTATTTCTGTTGAATCTTCCCTCATATTTTGATCACACCCTAGTGTGGTGAACACCGGCATTCGAAATAGAAGGAAGTAAAATGTTCATTACAAGATTAATGAGGAGCAACAACAGTGGAAAAGTAAATGTTGCTGGGATAAAAGTGCTTTACATAACTTAGGATGCTGTTAACTACATGCCACCTTCACTGTTCTATTGCTGCAAAGAGACAACATGTCCTAGGTAACTCTTAGGAAAGAAAGCATTTAACTCTGGGCTTGCTTACAGTTTTTCAGGCTCAGTCCATTATCACCATGTCAGATAATGGCAGCTAGGTACTGCAACAGTAGGTGAGAGCTACATACTGATACCCATCCAGAGAGAAACAGAACAAAGAAATACAGACAGACAGACAGACAGACAGACAGACAGACAGAGACAATGAAGGACAGACACAGAGACACAGACTAAGCCTTCCTTTTGTGGGCTTTCAAAATTGTAAAGCACACTACCCACTTCTTCCAACAAGGTTATACCTATGCCAACAAGGCCACGCTTAATAATCATTCTTGTCCTTTCAAATAGTGCCCCTCCCTGGTGATTAATCATTCAAATATATGAGCCTATGCAGGCCATTCTTATTCAAAACACTATATTGTTTTGGGATTAAGGAGGAGATGTGTCTTGGTGATTAACAGCTCATATAATTACTTATTAGAGTAACACACAATCTCCTCTAACTCCAGCTCAAAGAGATCCTATGGTGTATTCTGGTCTTTCCCAGTACCTGCATCACATGCACAAAATCACTAACATGCATCAGTACTCAAATAGTTAAAAAAAATCAAATAAATTTAAATCAGAGTTATCATCTGTTCAAGAATAGTTACAAAATATATTTTGTGGAGCACAATAAAGGAGTTGAGGATGAAAGTTGTAAGTTATATTGCTCATATCATTACATCAATATGGGTCTTGATTAAACAAAAGTTCCAAAACTCTTCTAATGATTTGTATCTAAAGATACCTTTTTAAAAGCCCGTGTTCTATTTCCAGTTACTATTATTCTTCCTATGGTACATATAAAGGATGTGTGAGTTACTTCTGAGCATTATTTTTACCTTTTTGTGTGTTTATATGTCATCTACCTTCAAGTTCATTTCTAGTTCCACACTTGTAAGGTCCTAAAATGTAATTCCATTTTAACTTTGCAGAGGAAATGTTGAGCCTGTATACTGGAATAGCAATCATAATTATTATTGCAATGAATTTTTAAATTATTAATTATGTAATATTTAATATCTGCTAGAAATTTTCTTATATATAATATATACTTGCGCATAAATATCTATTTAATAACCTATGTATATATATGTGTGTGTGTGTGTGTGTGTGTGTGTGTGTGTGTGTGTGAGTGTGTGTGTATTTATGTTTGTAAGCACATCAATCCTAAGACAGGTACTATGATTTTATACTCTGTGGTTCTTTAGTAATATAAAAGATAATGTGTGTCTATTTTCATTGTGAAACTTAGTAACTGACAAAATGGAGAAGATGAATGAGAAAAAGCTGCCAGTACAGTTCCTGTCAAGAGTGAGCTTCCAAACACCGTTGAGAAATTTTAGCTGTGTCGCCATATTCCTGCTTGGAACTTGTATATCCTGAAGATATTGGTTTTAAAATCTGTCTGTGCTGCCTAGCTTTGTACTTTTAACATGGAAGGATGAATACTATTGACTTTGTTTTATTAATATGCTAATAAAATTATCTTATTCTATGAAATCTTTCACTTGCTAACCAGGACCAATTAAAAAAAAGATTATAATGCTGTTTTATCCATGTGTTTTCATTTTCATATGACCACAAAGAATGGAGTAAATTGAGAAATGGTGGCAGAATGTTAATCATCAAATGACAAAAGAAGAGAAAGAGGCCTTGTAATATAATCTAAGTCTGGTTCAGATTATAACCATGAAGTCCAACTTTCCATATCACAGAATCGGAACCTGCTTTGCAATCATTCCTAAAGGCAGACGTTTAGAACTATTACTTTTTTGACACTGGTATTCTTTCTACTATGGCTTTTGAAAACAAGACAAGACGCATGGTGGCTTTAAATTAACATTTTCCCCTTGATAGTTAAGAAATAAAATAAACATGAGAGGTATTTGAAAAGCTTTACAGAACTGATCTTATTAAAGAGAGAACTGAATAAGTTAACTAAATAAAGATACACATATATACATTAAGATAGAAAACCGTGAAATGCAGTTTAAAGCCTTTCTGAATGAAGCTTTTAGAATCAGGTTTGCTGTTGAAGTACCGTTCCTAACAAGTATTGTGAGTACTAGTGTAAAGTTGTTAAATTTGAGACCCAGTAAGACACTTGCACATTAAAAATTATGAGCAAATGAATGGCAAGTGTTCATAAATACATTACATTAGCTTTTTGCTATTATACATTGATAGATTTTTCTTATTCAAAAGAGTAACATATAGTACATATAGTTTGTATTTTTTTAAGAATTGCTTCATTCATTTTAATTCTCGGTGTATAATTGGAACAAATGTGATTTAGATCTAGTCTATGTACTTCATGGCCTCTATACTTTTTGAATTTACATTGACAGCAACAAATAGACTATATGCTTTATTAAAAGTAAACTTTCTCAAAAGTAATCAAGGAAAAGCATTTTTAACATTTTGTCTCAAAATGATAGTGTCACTCTTTATCTGTATCGATCCATAATTTTCTTGAAAGCTCATTGTCAATGTTTTACTGGAACTCCTATTAACAACCAGGACAATGATTTGATGACTTGTCTGCATATGAGTTTTTCTCTCTTTTACAGTTGTTCAGTTTTTTTAAGGAGAAATTTTCATCCTTAATGTACCATACTATGCAGAATATTTTATTCTGTATTTTTAAACTATATATTTTGCTTTAAAAATTATCTTAATGAAATGCATGCATGACTGTTCATTGAGATCATGAACTTATATTTAAAGTGCAGGGGAAGAAAAGTTCAAAATAGGAAAGCATGTTCTCCTTTTAGTTTAATAACAAGACCCTGCTTATATATCTCATTTCATAACAAATGGCAATATACTAGATTCTTATTCCTCTCTGTGGACATTTTAATTACATATGATGGGGCAATTCATTTTATGATTCACAGCAGGGTTTTATGGCAAAGCAAAAGAGTCATAAAACCAGTGTTCACCGCCTCATGATATAAACAGTGGGTTCTCAGTTCCCATACAGAAGCCATTAAGCTTTTTTTTTTTTTTTTTTTTTTTTTGCCAGTTAAAACATAATCACTCAGAATGATTTTAAAATGCATCTGACCTAGCTACTCGATAAGCAAGCATGATAACCTGAAAGTTAGTTACACTAAAACACATTAATTAAACGATGTACTTACATAAAGAACCAATAAAGTCTCATATAATTATTTATTTTATAGCATATAATGAATATATAGTTGCATATCATCATATTCAATAAGAAAATAAAAACAGGATATTGAATATTTATAAACAACTGCTAAATAAAATATCCTTGTTAAAAAATAAAACTGTAAGTGGGTATTTGTACAATGTTTAAAAAATATAGTAAAGCTTCATTAACTACTGCAAAGACTATGGTTGTTTTAATTCTAATTGAGGTACCATTTCTCCACAAAAATCTCCTTTATACAATCTCATAATAATTTGATTCCAAAAAGCAGAGTTTTCTGTACACATTTCAAAGGCACTTATCCCATGGTGTAGTGTTGAAATACATTGCAAATTATAGGGTCAAGTTTTAGGAGCTCTAAATGATGTAGAAAATTATCTTAGTGTTTTAATAATCCACACTTTTATTCAAAGTTTTACTTTAATATTTGAATCATTTTCAGGTACATTTTTTTAAACATTAAAAGGTAATCTGTTTTAGTTTAAATTAACTTGTGTGTCCTGATTTTTAAAAGAAATTTCACTCTGGTGGCTTCAGATAGCACGTTTTCTTTTGTATAGACAATTGAAGAGAGATAAAATATAATATATAACTCATAAATGGTTTATTCTAATGAGATGAAATTAATCTTGTAGCTTTTGGGTGGGCTTGATTATTCCTTGTGTGGATGGGTGGGGATGGACTTATGTGTACATGGGAGTCAGATGACAAGCTTAAGTGTCATTTCATGGGAGCCATGATTTCTAAGTCAACCCTGATTCTAGGAGTTTACACAACTTTTGTTTGGAAGGTTTAGGTGGGCACTACTTTAATTTTTCAATATAAGCTCTGGGATTAGAATTCAGTTCTTTAACTTGCAAGCAAGCAGTGTGATAATTAATATAAGTACTCTGCCTATTTATTTTAACAACACAGATATTTATTTTTGTTACCTGCAATTTGGCTACTTAATAAAGATTTTTTTTGACAAATAGTGAAAGATGTAACATATAAAACATTTTACATCTCAACTCAATTTTATATGTCCTACTCAACTTGTACTGTTATTTTAATATCTAAATTGATTTACATTTGCCATTAAAAGACGAAAAAGAGCTAGGACCAGAACTAGTTAAGATTCATATGTCTGGAGTTGTATCATAGGTATTCTGAACTTTTTGGCTAATATCCATTTATCAATTAGTACATAAAATGCATGTCCTTAGGATCTGTGTAATGTCACTCAGGATGATGTCCTTATTCTTAATAGCTGAATAGTATTGAATTGTGTAAATGAACAACATTTTGTGTATCAATTCTTTAGTTGAAGGACATATGGGTTGTTTAGAGTTTCTGTCTATTACAAATAAGGTAATAAACATAGTGGAACATATGTCCTTGTTGCATGGACGAACATTTTAAAGATATATTTCCAGGAGTGGTATAGCTGTGTGTTCTGGTAGAATTATTTTCAATTTTCTCACAAAGCACCAGACTGATTTCCAGAGCGGTTGCTAAGCTTGCAATCCCACCAGCAATAGAGGCCTGTTCTCCTTGCTCCACACCCTTACCTGCATGGATTGCTGCTTGGGTTTTTTATCTTAGCCATCCTGATTGGTGTGAGGTGGCATCTCAGGGTCATTTTGATTTGCATTTCCCTAATACTTAGGAGCTTCTCAGTCATTCAAGATTCCTCTGTTGAGAATTCTCTGTTTAGTTGTGTACCTCATTTGTAATAGGGATTATTTGGTTTTTTTGAGTCTAAATTCTTGAGTTCTTTGTATATTTTAATATTAGCTCTCTATCATATGTAGGGTTAGAGAAGATCTTTTCCCACCCTGTAGGTTGCTATTGACAGTGCCCTTTGCCTTACAGAAGCTTTTCAGTTTCATGAGGTCCCATTTATTAATTGTTCTTAGAGCCTGAAAAATTGATACTTTGTTCAGAAAATTTTCACTTGTGCCAATGTGTTTGAGGCTATTTCTCACTTTCTGTTTTTTTGTAAATTCAGTGTATCTGGATTTATATTGAGGTCCTTGATCCAGTTGTACTTGAGCTTTGTACAAGGAGATAAATATGGGTTTATAGTTTTCTTCTCTCTATTTCTGTTCTTGTATGTGTTTGGTGCATGCGTGCGTATCTATATTTTCGAAGGTGTATTCTCTAGATTATTGTCAGTAATATTGTTTGATCTCTGTTGTACTGTATTTGAGACTTGATATCTCAGTCAAACTCAGAGTTCACTTATGTGGGTGGTGTCCCATCCTGCTTCACTGACATTCTATCTTTACTGTTCAAGTCTGGTCCTTCTGCTGTATATCTGGAATATTAATCCTTGAAGGTCTTCCTGCCCTTATAAAATAAATTTATAAATGTCATCAACAACCTCATTTAAAATGTATTTTAGATATATTTATTTTATATACACAAATGTTTTGCCTGCATGAATGACACTGTACCACACACATACTTGGTTCCTGAAAAGTCAGAAGAGGTTGTGGAACAGATGGTAAAGATGGTTGTAGCTGACATGTGGTTGCCTGAACTCAACCTTGGGTCTTCTGTAAGAACAATGAGTGAGTGTGTGCCCTTAATGACTGAAGTATCTTTCTAGCCCCAAACAACATCAGTTTTGAAGTGGATATGTGAAAGCAAGTTAGCTTATTTATTCACAGCACCTGTTTACAGTATTAAATGAGTGATGGAAGCCATTATTTCATGTTTAATCTTAATATGTAATTAGTTGACAGTGCAATGTATATCTCAGCCATTTGGACCACTTTTGGGAGAACTCTTTGTTTAGTTACATGCTAACGTTTTATTGGGTTATAATATATAAGGAAATATATATATATATATATATATATATATATATATATATATATAATTACATATATATAATATTATATAATTACATATATATATATATATAATATATTAGATTTTATATTATAGATATGAATTCTATTGAAGAAGACCAGAATATTATATTAATGAACTAACAGCAACTTGGCTAGTTACCTGGCCAAGACCTAAAGAATGCAAGCATAAAAGGGGTCAATGGTGCTTATGAAGACCAACCTACAGCTGAGGAGCTGTTGACAATTAATATAAGGTTAGAGGCAAGAGAGAGGGAGAATGTCAATATTCTTCAGGGAATTAAACCTCAATATTCTGTGCATGTACCACTAGGTAATTGCATACCCATGTACATACAAGCATCATGAAATAGAAACAGTGGATCTAAAGGAAAATGCACGACATTAGGAAGCATCTGAGATAGTGGTTTGATTAAAAAACATTTATGGTTGTGTAAATTTCTCAAACAATAAATGAAAATATAATTAAAGCACACAGCAAAAAATATCAACAAAGCCCATTTTTTTCAATATGCTTTTATTTTAATTATATCATTGGGGGGGGGGAATCTTTAACTCTTAGTCTATTCATTCTTGATTTTACCTGCAATGTTTATTGTCAGTGTTAAGAGACTGGAAGAAACCTTGTCAATTGCAGGGACATTATATGCAATTGGCCTGGATGGAGATTATCATGGGAGACCCCATCTGGTTGGGTTAGAAGAAAAATATACAGAGATGTATAGGACATGGTTTCACGGTGATGAGAAGCACTGTTTCCCTGAACAAAGTGCCCTCGGAAGCTGCTGAGAACTGCATAAGGCAAGGCAGCAAATGCAGACTTAATAAAAAGCTGTTTCAAATGAACTGCTTCAGTAGGGAGTGTGTCCATCTGTGATTTAAAGTGAAGATCTGGAGATATATGTGTAGGATAATGATTTACACAAAATTTCTTTATGTTCATTATAGGTATGGGGAAATATTCGAAAAATGTAACCCTCATATTAGAATAATATTATTTCACAGCTAAATACATGGATACTGAGTTTATAAAAAAAGTCTGTGTCTCCTTGAAAAGTTTATCTCATAGAGAACAGGTTCTAAATTCAAATACATGTCTTTTCTGTCAGCTAAGTCTGTTATTTACTTTATAGGAAGAAAGGTATGTAGGATGAATATAGCCATGAATAGGTTTGGTGACTTGAGGTAAGAATAGAAGGTAGTTTCTCTCTCTCTCTCTTTCTCTCTCTCTCTCTCTCTCTCTCTCTCTCTCTCTCTCTCTCTCTCTCTCTCTCCCTTTACTATTTCAACATAGTGACATATTACATGACTAGCATCAGGCAAACATAGATTACTAGATTTGTTTTAAGGAAATAAGAGAACCAGTTTCAAAATAATTACACCATGTTTTAAAAGAGTAAGCCAGGTGTTACCTAAGGCACATAAGGCACAGTTGTGATCTCAGCAGCATATGTCCGGGGTTTAACAGCAGCACGATTGCTATCTCATGGTATGCAGTGTTGATTTTTAGACTTAGGATTGGAAGGAAATGAGTATTCCTGACTTTAAATAATTTTCATGACTAGTATTAAACCACGCACTTCTCTGTATAGGTTTTGGTTTACATTTTACCTACCTCAAACAAAGTAATGTAAAGAATTGTTCAATATTTTTCTTAAAGCTTTTAATACCAAATGTCCTCCAATCTGAGAAAAAAAGATTCATATATTTTCAGTACAAATTATTGAAAATATTTTAGTCATCTTAAATAATTGCTTTCTCATTTTGCTCAACAAATTGTCATGAAATCCTTAAATTCACAAAGTAGAATCTACATCTTGTTTGTCCCAACCATTACAATAACAGAAGGTCCCACTTATTCTTTACTGTCTTGGGTACATTCCTACATATTGAAATATCTCTTACACTCCACTTTGTAGACTATCATATTCCACTGCCTTAGACCTGTGCCATCACTATGAACATGTAAAGTTCTCAGTATTAAAAATTTCACATATCTTGAAAAAATAGCTTCATGCACATATGCCCTAAAATGGGTTGTGTGTTCAATAATCCATCATGAATTGAAAACATTAACTAATGGCATTACAAAGATTGAATTGAAGCAGAGAGAGGAAAGTTTGAGAATAAGTGTTATTAAAATGTTTGTGGGAAGATTATCAACATCTTACATAGCATCTACTAAGCTTCCTAATGAAATTCATTATGTGCTACAAGTAAATCACTAAATTTAAATTGTATTTTTAGAAGCCTAACATTGGTCATTGCTGAGAAGAGACTATTTGAAATGTGCTAAAAATATATATGCTAACATATAACTAATTAAAACATCAGACACAAACCCTGTTTCATACACGAAATATGTGCGTTAAGTAGGAACAGAAGCTAAATTCTCCTCTTCTCTCCTCTCCAGATTGAGGGAGATATCACATATCACTATCTTGGGAAAATACCCAAATCAAACAGTGAAACTATATTTTCTGTTGAATTCACGTTACTTTTACACCACTGAACAGTCTAAAATGTCAACGTTGAACTGTTGTAGTTCAGAGTCATCTGCAATTAATACAGAAGTGGGATGTTATGCACTGTGATTTCTTCCCTCTGTAAAATTTTAATCTTACTATTTTAAGAGATTTTTGGATTAATTCTCTTCTTTCACCCACTTTCCATACCTGTTCTGCACCCCATTTTTCTTTTCAGAGAATGTCTCCCCATAAAGCATTGCTAAATTCTTGTCCAATTGGAGAATTATCCTATTAGAAATAAATAGTATTGGGGACTTGCCTACTACTGTGTGTCTGAGTATGTGTATGTGTGAGTGTAAGTGTGAGTGTGCGTGTATGTATAAGTCAGAGGATTGTGATGACCTGTGGAAGTTGATTTTTTTACTACCATCATGTGACTTCTATGGAGCAATCAAATATTGTCAGGCTTCGTGGAAGAAACTTGAATCCACTGACTCATCTCAGTGGACCTGTTAGGAGCCCTTTTTTGTAGTTTTAGGTGGTATACCTTCAGTTTGATATCTTACCATATCGTTATTCCTATAATTGTCATATGTCTGACTATTGACACAATAAATTCTCCTAAAGGCAAAGGCATTTTGATAATATTTATATCTCATTGTCAAGTGCAATAGACAAGCCATTATTCTTCCTCAAAGAATTTTGCTAAACTAATGAACAATAAAGGTATATTTTACTTTTATTTTGTTTTTCCTACATTCATACTTTGCATGGTAGGGAGTTAACTGCACTGTCATATGTTATTGTCTAAAGTTTCTGTATTCAAAGTTATTCATTAAAACCAGGAGTTGGGATAGTGAGATGGCATCAGTACGCTGGATGAAGATAATTGTTTCCTCAGGTTTTCCTCTGACCTGCAGTCACACACCCATAGCATTTGCACGCAGCTGTGCATGCACACTCACACACACACACACACACACACACACACACACTAAATTTAATGAACACTTCTAAAATATGAACTACATATGGCAGATGTGTGGATTGGCACTTCATACCTTTGAAGTCAAATAGTTTAAAGTGAGAATGGTTGTACTTAAAAGGATAAAAGAAGAAAAATTGGATAACAGCTACATATGGTATTGGCAGCTACAGCAATCCCATTATGAGTAAAATAACATTTAAATCTTCTAATCATTTTACTACTAAAATGACCTAATACTATCAAAAAACTCTTATCTCTCAAATTCCTTCACATTTGGTATGAATTTGTAAGAACATTAGGCTTTCACTATGACCATAATTAGATGGACTAAAAAAAATAAAA